>JAODAL010003690.1:0-168972 GCA_025379985.1 Phyllomedusa bahiana
AATTTACAAATTTCGTGGCAAAACCCCTTTAAAGTCTATGGGATCTGTTTACAGTCATTTTTTCAGCAGTTTCAGGAAAAAAAAACTTTGAAAAAACAACCGAAAATGTTTGTAGTGGAGACATAGCCTTATGGAAGTTGTCTCCTATAAGAGCATCAGAGCATCTTCTCAGTGCCTTCTAGGAGGATGTTTTGGGGGTGAGGTAACCTGTAACCCCTTTAGGTGCAGCAGACTGCCCTGCTCATTGCCACATTGGTGTGTGTGGGGTGCAATTATTTTTTGGGGTTACATTTGTACCATGGTGGTTGGTCTCCCTAGGTATAGCCATTCTGCCGTGTCCTGCTTATTGTTTTGCCAACTATTTGTGGGGTCGCATATGGCTTTAAAGAAGGCAACATCGAATGCTTTATTTACTTTATTATATGAAGAATTCAATGATTACATAAAACTACAAGAAGATAGTGTGATATTGTTTATACTTTTGCATAATATAGATTATAAAGGCAAGGCACGCATAATATTGATTACAAAGGCAAAGCACGCATAGTATGGATTACAAATACTTACATCACACCTATATATGGGTCAAAGCTTCACCAGGAATCTTATCAGCATCATCTATCTGGAACATCAGCTGGGAGAAGCGGCCAGTGAAGATAGAGAGATAATCCTGAGATCCACACCGTGCACGGGTGCCCCCATATACAGGTCCAAGCTTCACCAGGAATCTTATCAGCATCATCTATCTGTATCATCAGCTGGGAGAAGTGGCCAGTGAAGATAGAGAGATAATCCTGAGATCAACACCCTGCACGGGTGCCCCCATATACAGGTCCAAGCTTCACCAGGAATCTTATCAGCATCATCTATCTGTAACATCAGCTGGGAGAATCGGCCAGCGAAGATAGAGAGATAAACCTGGTATCCACACTGTGGCGGCGAGGCGTCCCTCATGCCCACAGGTCCAGCTACTTCTAACTTCGCAGCAAACTTTCTTAGCTTATATCTTACTTGAAACAAATGCCTGCGTAGCCAAGTGTTACGCAAGCTGACAGATCAGTACTTTTCCAGTATAAAGCCTTCCTCCTTCGAATGGCCAGTTCTTAAGAGGTTAACCTGGCGCTGGAAAAAAAACCATGACTTGATGCTGAACACCCCCGAGCCATGAACACCTGGGTTCCCATGATTACTCTCCAACCATGCTGGGTAGTATTATCTCAGTTACAGCGTTCCCAAAACAACGAGGCCCTGATAACAACCCTCTGTGTCACTATGCACTGTTTCTCACTAACATTTACAAGAGGTTAGGAAATTTACAGCTTAAGATCTATTATTCTTAAAGAGATACTGCCAATATGGATTCCGGATGGTCAATAAATCTCTTAGCACTACACTTATGAGCACTGAGCCTGCAGCCAAGGACTAATTATCCTAAGCCGGGACATGCTAAGTATCTTACAACCAGCTGCTCCGGGCTGAGGTGTCGGGTCTTCAGTCACTTAATATTGTGGATGATTGCAGTCTGCAGATTATATGGCTGTACAGTAACTGGTGTGTAACACAAGCTGGGGCACACCTAGCACCAGCAAGGTGACACTGCATTCTGGACATAGTGCATTAACACTAGCAATATGAGCTGGCACCAGCGGCAGATACAGGGGCAATAGCGCATACACACATCCTGGGGCGGCCATAGATGTCTTTCCCGGTTTCTCCATAAACTTGTGGGCATGACAAGTAATAGGCAAAGGGAGGCAAGACTCCTCGGGCAGAGCAGCTGCATGTTGATCCGTCATCCATCTTTCTTCTGTCTATAACGTTGGCATCATATGACCTTGGTTCACAGTGTTTGGACCACCCTAGCAGGCAGGGCTGGGACATGGTATTCTGGTGCCCTAGTCAAATAAGGCAGGTAGCGCCCCCACCACCCTCTCCCAATGTAAAATTCAGCCCACTCCATACCACTTTGCGCCCCCTTTATTCCTGGGATGAAGTGGAGCCTTAGGTGGTTGCCAACCTAAGCCTACCCGTCGTCCCGGCCCTGCTAGCAGGTACAGTATAAGGTGATCCCAATGTATACCGCCCAACAGACTGCACTCTATAAGCATGTGGTGGCATCTGTAGCTGTGCATAAACTAATGGATGCTTAGGGATGGAGTAACCTGGCAGACTGCACTGTATGGTACAGGACATGTACCCTGTTTCCTTGAAAATAAGGCAGTGTCTTAAATTAATTTTTGCTCCTAAAGTCGAGCTAAGACTTATTTTTAGGGGATGTTTTTCTTTCTATGAACAAGAATTCACATTTATTGTTGAACAAAACATCAACCTGTATTAATATACTGTAGTGATGTCATCACAAACATCAGCAGAAGCAGCCACACTCTGAATTGCATAAAAAAAAAAAAGCACTAGGTCTTATTTTTGGGGAAACCGGGTACCAGCATGACTGAGGCTGTGAGGACAATCTGTAGGCCATCATTGGGAGATCTGGAGCCTAGGAGCTTCCCCAACACATGGGAAATAGGCAGCAAAACACTGTATAAAAGTTGTATGGCCATCTAATGGTTACAAGACCACTCCTTTTTTTTTTAACCCCATTAGTTCTAGGTGCACAGTGGTGCCAGTAGTTTTACTCACCTGTAACTCAATACAGGATGTCTCACTGGAGAAGTGAATCTCTATACATTCCTATGGGAGGTTCAAAGTCAGTATCCTAGGAATGCATAGAGAAACAAACTTTCTGTCTGCATCAAAAGCACATATAACCCTATATATCACAGAGCTCAGCTCCTCTCCTCTATCATATAACCCTATATATCACGGAACTCAGCTTCTCTCCTCTATCATATAACCCTATATATCACAGAGCGCAGCTTCTCTCCTCTATCATATATCCCTATATATCACAGAGCCAGCTTCTCTATCATATAACCCTATATATCACAGAGCTCAGCCCCCTCTCTCCCTATTATAATATTATAACCCTATATATCAGAGCTCAGCTTCTCTCCCTTTATCATATAACCTATATATCACAGAGCTCAGCTTCTCTCCTCTATAATATAACCCTATATATCACAGAACTCAGCTTCTCTCCCTCTATCATATAACCCTATATATCACAGAGCACAGCTTCTCTATCATATAACCCTATATATCACAGAGCTCAGCTGCTCTCCTCTATCATATAACCCTATATATCAAAGAGCTCAGCTCCTCTCCTCTATCATATAACCCTATATATCACAGAGCACAGCTTCTCTATCATATAACCCTATATATCACAGAACTCAGCTTCTCTCCCTCTATCATATAACCCTATATATCACAGAGCACAGCTTCTCTATCATATAACCCTATATATCACAGAGCACAGCTTCTCTATCATATAACCCTATATATCACAGAGCTCAGCTTCTCTCCCTCTATCATATAACACTATATATCACAGAGCTCAGCTGCTCTCCTCTATCATATAACCCTATATATCACAGAGCTCATCTTCTATCCTCTATCATATAACACTATATATCACACAGCTCAGCTTCTCTCCTCTATCATATAACCCTATATATCACAGAGCTCAGCTTCTCTCCTCTATCATATAACCCTATATATCACAAAAGTTTTACATAGGAATTAATTAAAAGAACTTGGGGCGTTTTGGAGGCCGTTTTGGCCAAGGAAACGCTCCGAAAACCTCGTCCAAAGTAGCGTACAAATAAGCCGTGTGAACATACCCTCAAAGAAAAAAAAATTATAATGCTAAAATCTCATTTTTTCGGTTATTTTGTGTTTCCAAAAGAGTTGTATGTATCCCAATATGGTACCAATAAAATCTACAATTCAGCCTGCAGAAAACAAGCCCTCTCTGATTATTGGGCACCGTTCACACGGCGGTTTTGGCCGCGGGTATTGCTGCGGCCAAAACCGCGTTGAATCTCGCCGCAAACTCGCATCTGCCGACGCGGGTCTGCGGCGTGGGCGCTGGGCGTGGACTCAGTGCTGGTGGGGCGTGGTTAGGGGTGCAGCTTGCGCCGAGGGTTTGCCCCCATGCAAATTAATAACAGGGGGCAAGCTGCGGTCTAGCCACGCACCACCCGCGCCGACACCCGCGCCGACGCCTGCCGTGCGCAGAGCACTCCCTGTCAAGAATTGACAGGAGATTTCTCCACACGTGCCGGTTTGGCCGAGGCCCCGAAGCCGCGACCAAACCCGCGCCCTGTGAATATTAACGCGGTTTCCCGTAGGAAACCATGTTAATAAACTAGACGCAATTTGGCCGCGGTTATGGCCGCGGAAACCGCGTCGGAACCCGTGGCCATAACCGCGGCCAAATCCGTCGTGTGAACAGGGCCTTACACTGAATAACAATCAAAGTTATTAGTTGCAGAAATTGACGCTGCAGTGCAGGTTTAGAAGATCCATACGGTAGTTTTTTTATTTTTAAAGTACTAAAATATAACAAAAACTCTACAAATTTGGTATCGATGAAATTGTACCTGCGGAATACAGATAACAGGTCATGTCTACCAGCCGTGAACAATGTAAAAAAATGAACCCCCTGAGAAAATAGTGTGGTGTTATTTTTTTTCCTCTTACACCCCACATAGAAATTTTGTTTGGCTCCCCAGCACTTTATATGGGAGACTCAATGACGCCATAAAAAAAAAATTGCATCTTGTCCCACAAAAAAACAATTGCTCACACATCTAGGTAGATGGAAAAATATGTAAAAGTTATGGAAGGCAAACAAAATGAACACCATAAGAAATTGCATCTTGTCCCGCAAAAAAGAAGCGCTCACACGCCCAGGTAGATGTAAAAAATATGGGAAAGTGTATGGAAGGCAAACCCAAATGAAAACCATAAAAAATTGTATCTAGTCCTGCAAGAAACAAGCGCTCACACGCCCAGGTAGATGTATAAATATGGAAAAGTTATGGAAGGTAAACAAAAGGAAAACCTTAAATGGCATCTTGTCCTGCAAAAATCAAGCGCTCACACGCCCAGATTGATGGAAAAATATGGCAAAGTGTATGGAGGGTAAACAAATGAAAACTATAAATAAAAATTACATCTAGTCCTGCAACAAACAAGCACTCACACGCCCAGATTGATGGAAAAATATGGAAAAGTGTATGGAAGGCAAACAAATGAAAACTATAAATAAAAATTGCATCTAGTCCTGCAAAAAACAAGCGCTCACACGCCCAGGTAGATGTAAAAATATGGAAAAGTGTATGGAAGGCAAACATAATAAAAACCATAAAAAATTGCATCTAGTCCTGCAAGAAACAAGTGCTCACATGTCTAGGTAGATGGAAAAGTATGGAGAAGTTATGGAAGGTAAAGAAAATGAAAACCATAAAAAATTGAATCTAGTCCTGCAAAAAACAAGCGCTCACACGCCCAGGTAGATGTATAAATATGGAAAAGTTATGGAAGGTAAACAAAATGAAAACCATAAAAAATTACATCTTGTCCTGCAAGAAACAAGCACTCACACGCCCAGATTGATGTAAAAATATGGAAAAGTGTATGGAAGGCAAACAGAATGAAAACCAAACATCAGAAAATTGCTGCCTCCAGACGGGGTTAGTAACGGTGAGACGCCTGGTCCCGGCAGTGCGGCAGGATTGTTGCCTCCTATCTAACCATACATTGTTCTTTTCTGTTCCAGCATAGACACGTGTCCCAACAACTGCTCAGGACGGGGGATCTGCCTGCAGGGGAACGACAGCAACGTGTACTGCGACTGCTTCGAGCAATGGAAGGGAGAGTCCTGTGACATCCCCTACTGCAGGGACAACTGTGGCTTCCCCGAGCGCGGCGTCTGCAGCCTGGATGGCACCAAGAGCTGCAACTGCACGGACAACTGGCAGGGTGAGCCGCGGCTAATTTGCACACAGGGTAATCTTAGCTGAGCCTCTAGGAGCGGATAATCTCCTGTTACATTACTGTGTTTAAGGATTAGAGGTGTCGGCGTCAGGTCGCTGTCTGGCCGGAGATTTCCCTCTTGTGTGTAATTTGGCCGGGCAGACGCCGGGTATCTTGTGTTGCCGCATGTTCCTGACATCGTATTGTGCTGATAACACTCGCACACAGATGTCGTGTGACCGACTGCGCTGGAAAATTGTGTGCGATGATGCACCCGGGCTCTGCTCGTCAAATTTCGAGGGCTTTTACACCGGATATTTCCATGGGCCCAATCAGAGGTGTAAATTTAAGCTTCTGGGCCCTAGTGCAAAAAGTGAAATGAGTATGTGGCCCCTTCGGGCTACTGAACCCTATAGCGACTGATCCCTCTGCACTCTATATAGGTGTAACTTGAAGCTAATGGGGTGCGCCAACTACCTTGTGTCATTCACAGTACTAAAGACTTCCTTTGTGGCAGAAGGGCTTTTGGGCCCCTTCGGGCTACTGAACCCAATAGTGATTTGCTCCCTCTGCACCCTATATAGGTGTGACTTGAAGCTAGTGGGGAGCGCCAGGACTGTGTGGCATTCGCAATGCTAAAGACTTCCTATTTGGTAGAAGGGCTTTTGGGCGACCTAAAGCTCCTGGACCTCGTAGTGACTTCTACCTTGCACCTCTGATAGACATAACTTGAAGCTCTTAGACCCTAATGCAATAAATGTAATGTGGCCCGCCAGCTACCATGTGCCATGCACAATACTGATGACTTCCTATGGGGTGGAAGGGCTTTTGGGCCCCCTAATGCTCCAGGATCCGCGAGTGACTGCTCTGTCTGCACATCCTATAGGTGTCACTTGAAGCTCTTGGGCCATAATGTAAAAAGTGAAAGGTGACCTCCAGGACATCCTGCCACTAATGTAGTTAACGTCTCTTCCAATAGAGCTCCAGTGCCACCTGACTGCACCTAGACCAGCAGCTCCTTCCTTATAGGTATAGAAGTCCCCTCAGATAGCTCTATAGCTCCCCTCATCAGATACGATGCTCTATAGGTCTCCTCAGTTAGGCAGGTATATAGGTCCCATCATTTATGAACCCATGTATAGGACCCCTCAGGCAGTCATGTATAGGAGCCCTCAGTTAGGCAGGCTTGTATAGGAGCCCTCAGTTGGCAGGCATGTATAGGACCCTCAGTTAGGCAGGCATGTATAGGACCCCTCAGGCAGTCATGTATAGGAGCCCTCAGTTAGGCAGGCTTGTATAGGAGCCCGCAGTTGGGCAGGCATGTATAGGAGCCCGCAGTTGGGCAGGCATGTATAGGAGCCCGCAGTTGGGCAGGCATGTATAGGAGCCCGCAGTTGGGCAGGCATGTATAGGAGCCCGCAGTTGGGCAGGCATGTATAGGAGCCCGCAGTTGGGCAGGCATGTATAGGAGCCCTCAGTTGGGCAGGCATGTATAGGAGCCCTCAGTTTGGCAGGCTTGTATAGGAGCCCTCAGTTGGGCAGGCATGTATAGGAGCCCGCAGTTGGGCAGGCATGTATAGGAGCCCGCAGTTGGGCAGGCATGTATAGGAGCCCGCAGTTGGGCAGGCATGTATAGGAGCCCGCAGTTGGGCAGGCATGTATAGGAGCCCGCAGTTGGGCAGGCATGTATAGGAGCCCGCAGTTGGGCAGGCATATAAAAGGCCAATAATAATAACAATAATACTTACCTCCTTCCCAGCCGAGCGCCTTCCCCTCCTGCCCGACACTGGCAGAGTCGCCAGCATGGGGATGCTCCTCTGGCACTCAGCGGTGTTCCAGGCTCCTGCTGCGGGCAGGCAGGCGTCCATCATCTATCAGTAATCATGTCTGTCATTTTTGTTTCCCTAGGTCCCGGTTGTTCCATCCCGGTCCCTGCTAACCAGTCCTTCTGGACACGGGAAGAGTCGCCCTCCATTCCCCAGCTGGGCCGGGCCTCCCACAAGGCGGTGGTGCTGGATGACGTCATGTGGATAGTTGGCGGCTACATGTTCAACCATTCCAATTACCAGATGGTTAAGGCGTGAGAACCACATTTTTTATCACTTCTGTAGAAACTTGATACCTTTTAGAAGCCGCAAGATCTCTGCTTCTTATCAGTGAATGTGAATCTGTTTTGACCCTCAGCGGTTGCAAAAGGACAACGTCAAGCATGTCTGTGCTGCCGGGCATGCTGGGAATTGTAGTTTTGCAACAGGTAGAGGGCACGGGCTAGAAAACTGTTCTTGACCGTTATCATGAATCAATAGTTTCTAGTGTCTGCGTTGATGGCTGTTCTGTATTGTTGTGCTTCGCTTCCATACTGATACCTTGTAACAAACCCTCAGCCTTTTGGGCATATAGGCCTGATGTATGAAAATTGTTTAACAATGAAGGTGAGTTCACATGGTGTATAGTGGCACGTACCTGTGCGCGCTGCTATGCGCATGCTGTTATAAGTACGTGCTGGCTAGCACATACTTTCAACAGCACTTCGGCCCAGTTCAGTTTCCTCACCGCGTAAGCGCCCGAAAAAAGTGACTTGCCGCTCTTTTTTATGGGCGTATACTGTGCTTCGGGGAAAACGTTGGATTATCCTAGATCTCAATGAGTGCTTTGATCATGTATTTACGCGGCGTACTCCTGATGCATTGCAGCGCAATTACACGCCGAAATAGGCCCTGCAAATACACCGTGTGAACACCCCCTAGGGGTAAGTTCACTTATCTCCTAAATGAAGCTCTTTTCAGAAGAGGTTTTGATCAGGTTTTCCAACACTGTTTTCTTCCTAAAACACCCATCAGAAGTAAATTGAGGATTTGTTACAACCAATAGAGGGCGCAGTGAGCTTCCCAGCTCCTTTCCCATAATGCCTTGTGATATGCAGATGCTTAGTAGTGGGCTAAAATGCAATCAAAACACTACACACCTTAACTGGTGCTCTCCATAAGGAGAGATGTTCCCCTTCTCTCAGCCACTCATTGCCTCACACACGTTGACGCCAGTATCAATCTGCTCTACACTGATTAGGGGCAAAACCCCGAAACGGTCGTATGTAGATGAGCGATATTGGTTTGACTAATATTACTTTTTGCTTATCAAAGATTCAGTGAATAAGAAGTAAATTTAGGATTTGTTAAAACCAAAAGAGGGCGCAGTGAGCATCCCAGCTCCTTTCCCATAATGCCTTGTAACACATCCATGCATCTTAATAGCCAGGGCAAAAAACAGTGCCAAAAAATTGGACGAGGTTTTGCAGCTTTCCATTGATTTTTTTAATGGGAATTTTCAGCGTTGAAAACGCGTCCAGAATTGACGCGAGACTTCTTTTTCAGCGGCCAAAGAAGCGCGGAAGCTGCACGGAAACCCACGCCGCGTGTAAACTACAATGGCGTTTTGGAAGCTTTTTTACGCTGTTTTAGGCAAGGAGACGCTCTGAAAACAGCAGCAAAAACGGCTTCAATATTAGCTGGGTGAATATACACCAAGGCTGTCCTAGTTGCAACCATGCAGAGCTCCCCTCTCGTTTTTCCAGAACACAATATGAAAGGAAAGGGGCGCTCTTGATTGGCAGCTATGGGCAACAGGGAACATAGGGTATGTTCACACGACATGTTGGATGCGATTTTGGATCCGTTTTTTGGACACTAAATGGACCCAAACCCACATCTAACTGTGCAGTGTGATTTACATTGCTTTGAGTGTAAAACACGCATCGGCCTTCAGACGAGTGATCACCGATGCAGGTTTCAAAGAATTGTCCTGTCAATTCTTGATCCGAAAGACGCAGCAGGAGCCCTATTTAAAACTATAGGGTGCGATCCTGCTGCAGCCAAGACACAACCAAACACGCACCTGCATGTTGGATGCGTTTTGGAGGCAATTTACGCAGCACTTTTGGATGTGTTTTTCAGATCCAAGATGGATCCAACGCGCCGTGTGAACATACCCCTAGAGTATGTTCACACGGCGTAAATTCGGTGTGCATTTAGCCGCATATTTGCGTTTAATACGCGGCGAGATGTGCGCCGCAATTACGGTAATGCATAGCTGTCATAGAGAACTATGGATTACACCTCGTCCCCCCGCGCGTCCAATACGAGGGTATTGGACGCGCGACATGGCAAGTACTCCCGGCGTGTAATCGCCGCGAGTAATGAATGTCAATGGGGCCGGCGGGCTGCTGGACCCGCCCCCCCCCCCGTGCTTCGGGAGTAAGTGCTGATCAGCGCGACTCCCAAAACACCCGGCGTATTGCGGCGCGTACTGTACACGCCGCAATTACGCCGTGTGAACATACCCTTACACTTATGTTCACACAGCTGATTTGGCCGCTGTTTAGGTGGGGATTCCGCCCCAAAATAGGGTGAAAAAATTACTAAAAAAAAAAAGCTTATTTTATTTAATTGATTCCCATGTTAAACTGTGTCTTAGTTCATATGGCGAGGTTTTCACATGCATTTTTTACTTGCTTATTTTTAGCGCTGAAAAATTAGTGGTCTGAGGCGTTTTCCACGAGTAAATTCAATCAGCGAGGAGCTTTAAAACCTTGTCCACAAGTGTGCCGTGTTTTTTAAAAAATTTTTTATGTGGTTTATTTTTTAATGCAAATCTGCCGACAAAAACCGCCCAGGCAAGGACTTTGTATGGGTGTTTCTCGCTATGTCTACACAGCACAGGAATACCGGAGACGGATTTTCGGCGGTTCAGTATTTTAAATCCGACGGTACCCTGTACTGCATAGACAGCAATGAAAAATCCGTGCTGTAGTCTATACAGTGCGTTTTTTTTACCGTCGGTTTTAAAATCCAGCGTAATCTGCAACATGTTGTATGTTCCACCGGATTCTGCGTGGATTTACTGTCGGCCCCGTTAAATTGAATGTACGGGGCCGACGGCAAAACCGAAAACCGACCGCGACTTTTTCACAAATCTGTGCCTAAAACAGCAGCCCTGCCGTTGTCCATCAGTGTCAAAATTCTGTTGGATTTTGGATGCCATTTTGACGTATGCTGTGTGGCCTTACGATGTAATCCTAACATAGGTGGCTTTATCAGTCTTTGGAATTGGGCAGGAATGCTTTTGTTCAGTGACAGCAAGCAGAGATCTTTCAATTGATGGCAACTAAAACACATAGTATGTAGAAAGGTGCAGTATTTCATGGATGTTTTACCGCAATAAAGGTGATACCAGTTCACCCTATTGGGGAGGGATTTGTGTGGTTTACAGTTCGGATGATACATGGGCTCCAGCAGTAACCGGATTGTGTTTCTTACAGGTATGACCTGGTCTCTCATGAGTGGCTCGATCTGAACAACTCTGTGAACTCTGTCGTCATCCGCTATGGTCACTCCCTGGCGTTGTATAAGGTAACGTCTCCTGTAGCTTGTGGCACAAACAGAATTATGGGGTGTGTCACCCAGCTTTTCAAGATTCCTGATTTACAGATCTGTCCAAGAATGCAGCCATACAGGCTATGGAGGACACTGCATCCCCTATAGGCTTCTGTCTTGATGGAGGTGTAAGGGTATGTTTACATGACGTTTTTGCGAGCCTCTTCTCTTCTATCTCTGTGTTGTGCTGTTCCTCTGTTATTCCTCCTAGAAATGTATTACTGAACCTGTCAGCTGGGTGTGATCAATTGTGGGGTGTGTCCCTGCACAGTCCTTGTCCAATCAGAGCTGACAGCGTGTGCAGGGACACCACCACAATTGGTAACACCCAGCTGACAGATTCAGTCATAAATTTCTTGGAGGACTAACAGAGGAACAGCACAACAGAAATATAAGAGAAGAGGCTCCAGACTTGTGATTTCATGGAGAAGGCCATGATTTACCAACACGGACATGTCAGGAGATGTTGCCTGTGTGAGCTCCCATTAATGGTGGTAGCAGGCAGCGGAAGTATTCTCTTTCTTCATTGTACATCTATAGGTAACAGAATCTTTGCGTTACTTTGTAGATTTTTAGACCCTTTCTTTCCATTAGGATAAGATGTACATGTATGGCGGCAAGATAGACTCCACTGGGAACGTCTCCAACCAGCTGTGGGTGTTCCACGTGCACAACGAGTCCTGGGTCCAGCTGCTACCAAGCACCAAGGAGCAGTATGCTGTGGTTGGGCACTCCGCTCACATCGTCACTCTCAGAGGCGGCAGTACGGTCATGTTGGTATTTTTTGGCCATTGTCCCCTCTATGGCTATATCAGCAGCGTCCAGAGATATAATTTGGGTGAGTCCTGGTTATTTCTGTGCGAGCAGATTCTCAGGTTTGTTCTTCACTGCAGGGATCTTATTTACAGAAAAATGAGACATTACCTACTTAAAATCTCAGACACATGGCCAGACGTGGAAATCCCTAAAGAAGCATTTATGCTATCTATCATACATGAAAAAACTTTGAGACTCTCGGTTCACATATTTTGATCAAAAGAGGTTTAAGCTGCCCACGACTTTCAACGTGATTCAAAATCGGGCAGTCCTACACTATCCTTACCTCTCAATAGAGCCAATCAGGCCTCTCACTGGGTCACCGACCTCCATTATTCAGAGAGAAAAAATAAAAACATTTTTTCAGAAATGTTTTTTGTGTGCAGAAACATACGTTATACTTGGTGTACATTGATTTTAACCTATATGGGAAGGAAGGGGTGCCTCCATTTTGGGTTTCTGCACCCGCCCACTCTCACAGGCTGTCATAAGAAGTGCAGCTTGCAAGTCTGGTGTGTTTTCTTATTTTTTTTCTCTCTGTATAATGGAGGTCGGTTCACCCAGTGAGAGGCCGTGAATTGGCTCTATTGAGAGGTAAGGATACATGGTCAGACTTGGAGCACAATGGCAGGACAGATAACCATATAATACAGTATATGACCTCTATTAAGTGTATATAAACCGCGTGTGATAGAGTATATACGTAGGCACTTTCCTCAAAAGCCCCATGTTTAGTAGCTTGATAAAGGTATACTCCTAATATAGACACGTAAGGCAATGTATCTATAATATTTTTTTCATTTAATTGGTATCAAAAATTTAAAACCGCATATCGGCTGAATAGCCTAGCTTTCAGACATTCTTAATAGATGCTTCGTAATATACACTTGCGGTTATATTTCTCCAAGCCTGGAGTAGTCCAAATGAGTCTTCAGCGCTGAAGCTTCAAGCGCTCTTTACTAGCAGCTGGCACAGCTTGCTGGACGTTGTTCACCTTGCTGCGATGATGGCTGTCTGGGGTGTGTGCACTGCTGCTCTGCGACGTTTCCGGGTCCTCCCCCTTTCTCAAGCATAGCGGATACATGGTCTGTCTTCTTTTTATACACATATCCTATCCAACTTTGGCATACTAGTAACTTTCTATAGAAGACAAATACACATAAGCTCCTAATTACAGAAGTCATAAAAATACGTTAAAATTACACTCTTCATTCAGCCCATTTGGGCTGAGTGAATCAAGTGTAAAGATCCAGTAGACCTCTCGCTGCATGAGATTTTTTATTAATCTGTGATTCATCAACACCATAAATTTGTTCAATTACCTGCCATTTAAGGTCACAGACATTGTTTTGCTTCAGAAAAATGTCTGGCTAACGAACTTTCTCCGTATTTTTTGTTATCTTTTTTATCTAGTGGAATAATACCTCCTATTTCTTTATAGCTTTGAATATTTGATTTATGTTAATTAAGTCTAATTTTGATTTTTCGAGATGTTTGACCAATATACACCATACCACAGGGGCATTTTAATAAATATATTACGTTTTTTGAATTGCACGTATGGTAACCTTTAATTTCTATCCCATGGCCCTTCAAAGGGTGTGTTATTTTCGGGCCCTTAATAATGCCTGTGCAATGTTGGCAGGATAAGCAGGGAAACGTCCCTGTCTGTACTATTCCCAATGTTTGTTGTCTGTTGACATTGTTTTTAATGAGGTCCGCTCTAATAAGTTGATTTCCTATAGTTTTACCTTTTTTATATACAAATTTTGGTGGTGTGCCACATAATTTACCATATTTTTCCATCTTTTTGTAAAATTTTCCACTATTTTTTAATTGTGTTTTTAATCATCCTAGAGTGGCTGTCATATGTGGAAATAAACAAAAGATTGTCTTTATTTTGTTTAGTTTTTTTCTTTCCTTAGTTCCTGTACATTTAATTTACCAATTTCTTCTCCTAATCTTTCAAGTTCTTCTTTGTTATATCCTTTCTGTGAGAATTTTTTTTTATCATATCACGGGTATTTTTATAGTATTCTTCATGATCAGTACATATTCTCCTTATACGGATGAATTGTCTTTTAGGTATTCCCTTGAAAATTTGTGGGGCATGAAAGCTCTGTCTAGATAGATTATTTTTATCAATAAGAATGATATCATTCTTAATGCAACTACTAGATATTATTTTGTCAAAAAATTATTTTAGATTTGGCAGAGATTATCTACAGAAACAAGGAACCAGTATGGGATCTCCAGTCGCACCAAGTTTTGCTAATATTTATATGTCCGCTTTTGAAGAAAAATTTGTTAATACTTTTGAATAACCGTGCACATGTTGCGACTTGGTTGCGATATGTGGACGTTGTCTTCTTAGTGTGGAATGGAGCAGAGGTAGCCCTCGATAATTTCTTTGAATATCTATATTTGTGCCCCCCAGCAATACAATTTACAATTACTAAAAATAAAGAAAAAATACAATATTTAGATGTGGAAATAAGTAAAAATAAGAACCAATGACAAACAACACTATATACAAAAAATATTGATAAAAATAATCTTCTATCTAGACAGAGCTTTCATGCCCCACAAATTTTCAAGGGAATACCTAAAAGTCAATTCATCCGTATAAGGAGAATACGTACTGATGATGAAGAATACTATAAAAATACCCGTGATATGATAAAAAAATTCTCACAGAAAGGATATAACAAAGAAAAACTTGAAAGATTAGGAGAAGAAATTGGTAAATTAAATGTACAGGAACTAAGGAAAGAAAAAAAAAAACTAAACAAAATAAAGACAATCTTTTGTTTATTTCCACATATGACAGCCACTCTAGGATGATTAAAAACACAATTAAAAAATGGTGGAAAATTTTACAAAAAGATGGAAAATATGGTAAATTATTTGGCACACCACCAAAATTTGTATATAACAAAGGTAAAACTATAGGAAATCAACTTATTAGAGCGGACCTCATTAAAAACAATGTCAACAGACAACAAACATTGGGAATAGTACAGACAGGGACGTTTCCCTGCTTATCCTGCCAACATTGCACAGGCATTATTAAGGGCCCAAAAATAACACACCCTTTGAAGGGCCATGGGATAGAAATTAAAGGTTACCATACGTGCAATTCAAAAAACGTAATATATTTATTAAAATGCCCCTGTGGTATGGTGTATATTGGTCAAACATCTCGAAAAATCAAAATTAGACTTAATTAACATAAATATTCGAAGCTATAAGAAATAGAGGTATTATTCCACTAGATAAAAAAGATAACAAAAAATACGGAGAAAGATAGTTAGCCACATTTTTCTGAAGCAAAACATAATGTCTGTGACCTTAAATGGCAGGTAATTGAACAAATTTATGGTGTTGATGAATCACAGATTAATAAAAATCTCTTGCAGCGAGAGGTCTACTGGATCTTTACACTTGATTCACTCAGCCCAAATGGGCTGAATGAAGAGTGTAATTTTAACGTATTTTTATGACTTCTGTAATTAGGAGCTTATGTGTATTTGTCTTCTATAGAAAGCTATTAGTATGCCAAAGTTTGATAGAATATGTGTATAAAAAGAAGACAGACCATGTATCCGCTATGCTTGAGAAAGGGGGAGGACCGGGAAACGTCGCAGAGCAGCAGTGCACACACCCCAGACAGCTGTCATCGCAGCAAGGTGAACAACGTCCAGCAAGCTGTGCCAGCTGCTAGTAAAGAGCGCTTGAAGCTTCAGCGCTGAAGACTCATTTGGATTACTCCAGGCTTGGAGAAATATAACCGCAAGTGTATATTATGAAGCATCTATTAAGAATGTCTGAAAGCTAGGCTATTTAGCCGATATGCGGTTTTAAATTTTTGATATCAATTAAATGAAAAAAATATTATAGATACATTGCCTTACGTGTCTATATTAGGAGTATACCTTTATCAAGGACAGATAAACATTCAGTGCAGGAGGCAGTAAAATCCCCAGTGCTACTGGGGAGAAGCTACACAGGAGCAGATAGTGATGAACAATCCCTCACACACCCACTATCTATAAAAGGGCAAATGCTTAATGCATAGCTGGATATTGGATAGAAACCAGTAGGGAACAAAAAACAGATTGCTGAAGTGCAAAAATACTGATAAACAACCACTCGCACGCCTAATATCTATAAAGGAGCAGTTTCTTAATACATATCTGGAAATTGGATAGAAACCAGTACAGAAATAAGTTCCACAGTCCCATACAGGGGAGATTGCTGAGGAGCAAAAATACTGATAAACAACGACTCGCACGCCTGCTATCTATGAGGGGATTGATCGACAGTATTATAACCGCACATAGATGAAATTTAATGAAGGGTGCCCGTTATACGGTTGTGTGCACTGCACAATGATGACTTACTGTTCAGTTGAGCGGGCTGCCCAGTATATTCCACGTGCCCAACACAGAGGGCGACTTGTATGTATTGTGGCGCCCAGACTCCAATTTTTTTTGCGCACATTAGTAGTGTAGAATGCACCTGAATCTATGAACCTGTTCTACTGCGGGTCATAGATTTAGCGCTTTTTAGCTCCAAAACGACGGCTCAGGTAAACCACTTTTAACTTGGTCTGGCTGTTCCAGTAGTAATGCACCTGGTTTTGAGGTCCTCCAGTCATAAATGTGTGGAATCATACGGTTGTGGTGCGACACCTCCAGAACGCCTCCGATCTCTGGCACATTACAAAGTGGCCCGACTACCCGATAATGCACCTAATTTTGAAGTGCATCTGCTCGTACATCTAGAGAACGGGGCCCCGTACATACATGTTGCCCAAAATAGTGACACCTCCTGCTCTGAAGCATCAGAGGACCATCCTGCATGTTGAGAACACAGCAGGGGTATTGGAGGGATCCAAGCAGATTCCAACTTGAAATACTCACCTAAAACCAAAAGTAAATCATCCCCATTGACCTCAATAGAAAATACACGTTGGAGTCCATACAATGCGTATTTTCTTGGTCGAATTTTCAGAGTAAAAAAAACAACCAGAACTTAGAACATGTTCACTCTACTGCGTCCAAAACCCCATAGACATGTATAAGAAATGTTTTCTGACTGTAAATCTGCCAGAAAAAAATCTGACCTAAAATCCACATGAAATACTCATCCAATGCAGTTAAATGTTAATCATCTCCATTACTTTGGGTACATCCAGACGACGAGTAAGGGCTTGTTCACTCTGCGTTTTCACTCCGTGTTAACATCCACTTTTTAGATCCGTCTCTGGGACTGACAGGACGGACCCAGAGACTGATCTGAACAATAAGCAGTGACTTTAACACTGCGGGCTATGAGGAACAAGCAGCGGCGTTCACATGAGAGCTCGCCGCTGCGTGTTCTCCTCCTGCCTGTTGGCTCCGTCTTTGAAAGAATTGCATGTCAATTCTTTGGGACCCGACAGGCAGGAGGGGAACACGCAGCGGCGAGCTCTCATGTGAACGCCGCTGCGTGTTCCTCATAGCCCGCTGGGATAATCTCACTGCTAATTGTTTAGATCCGTCTGTGGGTCCGTCCTGTCTGTCCCTGAGACGCATCTACAAAGCGTATATTAATACGGAGGCAAAACTCCTGTGTGAACAAGCCCTAAGAGGGTTTTCCCATCTGTCTATTTTCATAACACCTACTCTTCACAGCCAACTTCAGGCTCACACTTCCTGTGTATGCTGTAGGTGGTTCTACAGCAGTGACTGGCATTTCAGTTCTGCTGGCTGCTATTCCTAGCTGTGGTGGAGGGGTTGTGAAAAAAATGCCATTGTCCAAGCAGGAGGTCTGGCTATAAATGTAAGCTATCAGAAGTGAATTTATCATAAGGCTATGTTCACACGGCTTATTTCGGGGCGTTTTTACGGGCGTATTTACGTCCGCAAATACGTCCCGAAATACGTTTCAAATACGTGTCGCAAAGTGTGGCACGTATTTCACGTCGTAAATACATTACACATTCTTTACTATGGGGATTTACTTGCAAAATACGCCTCAATAAGTGACAGGGGACTTAATTTTACGATCGTATTTACGGACGTATTTACGCCCGTAATATACGTTGCGAAATACGCCTCGTTGAATGACGAGGCGTATTCTACATAGAATCAATGCTAATCTAATTGTTCATTATTTGAAACGTATTTCAGGACGTATTTACGGGCGTAAATACGTCCGTAAATACACCCCGAAATAAGCCGTGTGAACATAGCCTAAGGAGCCCATAGTGACAGAGAAAAACTTTGTGGTAGGTGCCGGCTATTAATTACAGTTGACACCCACCACTATCACTAGCGATCTGTGTTTTAAAGCTTGTGACGAGATCACGGGCTGCTGAACAGTTGCCATGGCAGATCTGGGCCTAATAAAGGCTTCTGTACTTGCCATATTACTGCTCCTATTCCTTCCTTCTATAGGCAGGCAGTAATTGGAACGCCATATTGATACACCCTTCTGCATTATGTATGTGATGCAGAATGATGTACAAGCGGTCACATCCCCTAGTGGTCAAGTAGCCTAGTGGGACTTCTTGTACAAATATGGGGGAGAAGGAAGGAAGTTTTAAAAGTAAAGAAAAGGAAAATTAAAAGTTAAAAATACCCCCCCCCCATTTTTTTTTTTTTTTTTTTTACCATTTTACCCAAAAAAAAAAGTTAAACATAATTGGTATTGCTGCATTTGTAAAAATCCGATCTATTGAAATTTAACATTACTTATCCCATACGGTGAACACCATAGAAGGAAAAAAAAATATTTTGGTCATTTCACTCCTCCCCCTTAAAAAACAAAATATTTAAATGAAAAAAAATGTAACTAAAAAGTGATCAAAAAGTTGCATGTATCCCACAATGGTACCAGTAAAATCGTCAGCCTTCAAAAACCGAGCTCACATTCAGGACCATAGATTGCAAAAACTAGTTATTGGTCGCAGAATATGTTGCGGCAGAGCAAAATTTTAAAAAATAGAGAACAGAATGTTTTTAAATTTAAGTGCTAAAATATAATAAAAACCTTACACATTTGTTAACGGCAGAATTATTCCGACATGCAGATAACATCAATTAGAACCAGCAGTGAACTCCATATAAACAAAACCCCCGCAAAAAGGGTGCAATTATGTTTTTTTTTTCACGTTCCACACCACATGGAAATTTTTGGGGGGGAAGGAGGGGGTTTCCAGTACATTGTGTTTGGTTAATGCCACCGTTATAAAGTACATTTTCTCCCGCAAAAATCAAGCCCTCATACGACCACATAGACTGAACAATAAAAATTGTCATGACTTTTGGAGGACGGAAAAACTGACGAGACGAGAAAAGAAAGAAAAAAGCTGCGTCAGGAAGGGGATTAAAGCTTATCTATGTAATTGGAATACCTCTTTAAAGGGGTCTTCCCACCTCGCAGCTTGGTGCCATTTTGATAGAATATCCATTAAAGTGGGATTGGTGCAGGTCCCATCGTGGGAATGGGCCCCAAAAGTGTTGGCTTAGAATGTAGCCATTTGCACATGACTCTCTATTCTGTTCTATGTGAGTTCTGAGCACGGCCGAACAATCCGCTCCCATGGAACTGAATGGGGAGTTGTGTAATAGCAGGATTAACTCTCTATTCAGAGTTGAGTCTTTTGGGCTTCTGTTTCCAAGATAGGTGCGAGTCCCAGAGGTGGGACCCGTATCGATCATACGTTAATGGCTACTCTATCAGTGTGCCCTCAAAGTGCATGGAGGAAAGACCTCTTAAAGGAGAAGGGCGTTTCCCAGATGTTGATGTCCTGAACACTATTGCTTCTATCTACATTTCCTTCCGAACCTTCTCTCTTTGCCATTTGGTGCATTTCTTGTTAATTGATGTATTTTTTTTTCCAGATACCAATGTTTGGGACGTTGTTGAGACTTATGGGGCTTTAGTCCAGGGGGGATATGGCCACAGTAGCGCTTATGATGAAAACACACGATCTATCTATATCCACGGGGGATACAAAGCCTTCACCGCAAACAAATATCGCCTCGCTGACGACCTGTACAAATATGATGTGGACGCTGGCATGTGGTGAGTACAGGGGTGGGGGGATCCACATTGAGGTCAGTGCCTCTGCCATAGGGTAGGGGGGTCAAACTCATTTTCAGCAAGGGTCACATCAGCATTGCGGTTACCTTCAAGGGGTCATTGGAGGATCTAAGGGGTGGCTAGGGTGCTTACGTTGGGCATTGACTCTGCCTGTGTTTTGGTCCTGGAGCCGGCAAATCTGCCTCTACCAAGCACTGGCTGTGTCCTCTGGAGAAAGTGGAGAGCCGGTGCTTCTGCATCTGGACCTTGTCCATCCCCGTTTGCTGTGTCTAAGCCCTTGTGGGCCACATAAAGTGATATGTAGGGCTGGATTCAGCCTGCGGGTTTTGAGCTAGACATCTGTGCAGTAGACTATTACTCATTCCTGTATAATTCATGATCTATAGCAGTATATAGTTTACCAATACGTTAATAAATGGGAGTTCTGGGCTCCTGTTTATAGAAAGGACTTCCTGGAGTTAGAGAACAGTACAAAGACGAGCAACCAAACTAAGAGTACGTCCACACGACATGTCAAAAATACTTGCTGGCTTCTGAATCCTACAACCGCCTTGTTGGACGAGTATTTTGACGCGGTTTTCAATGTGCATTCCCCCCCCCTCCACCCCCCACTGGATTTACAGTCAGAAAACAAGTCCTATTTATCTCTTTGGGGTTTTAGACATGGATCTGACATGGAATGTTAGGGGTGCAATTTTTTTTTTACCTAAAATACGTCAGCCAATTGAACAGGTTTTTGAAATCCGACCCCAAGAAAATCCGAATTATGTGGACTAAACTTTGGATTTACGGTTGGGTTGAGATCTATGGGGGGTTTTTACAGTCAGTTTTTGCCGTATTTATAATTCAGAGTCCGCGTCAAATACCACTTGGAGACATGATTAATGTATATAAAAGATCCCTACAAAAAGTATGGAGAAAAGCTATTTCATGTAAAACCCCCGCAAAAAACAAAGGGGACAAACCTTCTGTCAATAAAAAAAAAGATACAAACTCCAGAGGAGAAAGCTGCCTTTGCCATAAGAACTGTGAATCTCTGAAATAGCTGCCTGAGGAGCTGGCACAGCAGAAACAGTTCAGGGTTTCAAGAAAGACTTAAATAGCTCATTATTACTAAATAATATTAATACTTACATAGTCGTATAAAACATCTGGATCCAGTCTGATGGAAACTTTGGGATCAGGAATGAAATATTCCTTTAGGACAGATTGGTTCTTGCTCTATGGGTTCCAAAGCCTTCCTCAGTAGGTGGGAACAAAGTTTAAAAATTCCCTATCCCCCTCCCTTCATCCACATCTTTTCACACCTTTGGTTGAACTTGCTGGACAAATGTCCTATCAACCATACCAACTATGTAACTATGAGTCCGTCCACACAACAAGCATTTCCATTTGGAAATCCACACGGGTTCAAATTTTAAAAACGGACTGTAAACCATCCCCATAGACCTCAATTGAAAATTCAAATTGTAGTCCTCACAACTTTGATTTTCTGAAGCCGGATTTTAGAACCGCCATTTTTTCAAGAAACTTAGAACCTGTTCATCCTTCCTCCGTACTTCACATTAAAAAAAAAAAAAAAAAAACGCGTCCCAAACACTTATATGTCCGATCCGCATCAAAAAACCCAAAGAAATGAATGGGACTTGTTATCTGTGAATGCGCCAGGAAAAAAAAACGACCTCAAAATCCACATAATGAGTATTTTGACATTGTCGTGTGGACGTATCCCAAGGACTCCTTACGTTTATTTCAGGATGTATCTTTGATGTACCAATATTCAGAATAATGTGTATACACCTATTATTCTATTGCTGATAATGTAGTTGTATGGAGGGTGGTACGGGGAAAATATTTTGTTGATTACTGTACAAGAAACATTGTGATTTTATTTTTTACTAATAAAAAAAATTCTGGTTAAAAAAAAAAAGGGTTCATGTCTCAGAATTGAATTTAAACACTGATTTGGGCGGTCACCGTATTTCGTTGCTTTCTTCATCTTACCTTGTTTCTGTAATCCAGGAGTATCCTAAAAGGCAGCAAGTTTTTCCGCTACCTGCATACGGCGGTGATCATCAGCGGTACCATGCTAGTGTTTGGAGGGAACACCCACAACGACACCTCCATGAGCTATGGCGCCAAGTGTTTCTCTAAAGACTTCATGGCGTATGACATCGGTGAGTGCAAACCGTATGGGAAATACACTGGGCATTTATTGTCAGATTGCCGAACAATTCCTTACATCAGGCATGATATTCATTGATGACGATGAGTAACATTTTACTAGTTAAAGGGTCTGTGCACTCAGGGAAGGCTGTGTTCACACATGGCAGATTTATTGCACAACTTTCTGCAACTGACAATCCCTACCATACTTGTGAATGAGGTTATTTCTACAACATATGCTTGGATTTTTGCAAACTTATTCAGATGTCTGCAACAAATCTGCAACTTGTGAACGTAACTTAGGGCAGGAGATCTCAGCTTGCCCTAGTAAGGAACTCAAAACTAAACTTCAGACCTTTAAACTCACTTGGATTCCAAATTGGACTCATTATCTCATTCATCCACAGACCAGATTCCTAATATGAATTCAGGTCCCAGACCCCCAACGTTAATGTAGGCAACGAACCAGACCTCTTACATTAATTTAGGCCCCCAGACCAGAACCCTAATATTAATTTAGGCTCTGGACTAGATCCCCTAATTTTAATTTAGGCTCCAGACCAGAGCCCTCTTTAAATACCGTAATATGGGCATAAGTTAATTTAGGCCCCGGACCAGAACCTCAACATTAATTAAGGCTCCGTACCAGAGCCCTAATGTTAATTTAGGCCCCGAACCAGAGCCCTAATGTTAATTTAGGCTCCGAACCAGAGCCCTAAAGTTAATTTAGGCTCCGAACCAGAGCCCTAAAGTTAATTTAGGCTCCGAACCAGAGCCCTAAAGTTAATTTAGGCTCCGAACCAGAGCCCTAAAGTTAATTTAGGCTCCGAACCAGAGCCCTAAAGTTAATTTATAAAAGTGCTCCGAACCAGAGCCCTAAAGTTAATTTAGGCTCCGAACCAGAGCCCTAAAGTTAATTTAGGCTCCGAACCAGAGCCCTAAAGTTAATTTTAGGCTCCGAACCAGAGCCCTAAAGTTAATTTGGGGCCCTCCGAACCAGAGCCCTAAGTTAATTTAGGCTCCGAACCAGAGCCCTAAAGTTAATTTTGGCTCCGGACCAGAGCCCTAAGTTAATTTAGGGCCCCGGACCAGAGCCCTAACGTTAATTTAGGGCCCCGGACCAGAGCCCTAACGTTAATTTAGGGCCCCGGACCAGAGCCCTAACGTTAATTTAGGGCCCCGGACCAGAGCCCTAACGTTAATTTAGGGCCCCGGACCAGATCCCTAACGTTAATTTAGGCTCCGGAACCAGAGCCCTAACGTTAATTTAGGCTCCGAACCAGAGCCCTAACGTTAATTTAGGCTCCGAACCAGACAGAAGAGGAAAAAAAAAATATATACTTAATGTTTTCCGAGTTGCCTTCACTTTTAGGCATTACTGCACATGGCCTCCTGACACATTTTTCAGTATGAGGACCTGGCCTGTAGTTCTGCTCCTCACTACAGGTCTGCTGTCATACATGCATTACAGTCATGGCCAAAAGTTTTGAGAATGACACAAATCTTATATTTTCACATGATCTGTTGCCCTCTGGTTTTTATGTACGTTTGTCAGATGTTTTTATCACATACAGAAATACAAGTGCAATCATATTATGATTAACAAAAGCTTTCATTGACAGAATGAGTTAATGCAGCAAGTCAATATTTGCAGTGTTGACCCTTCTTCTTCAGGATCTCTGCAATTCTCCCTGGCTCTCAATCAACTTCTGGACCAAATCCTGACTGATAGCGGTCCATTCTTGCACAATCAATGCTTGCATTTTGTCACAATTTGTTGGTTTTTGTTTGTCCACCCGTCTCTTGATGATTGACCACAAGTTCTCAATGGGATTAAGATCTGGGGAGTTTCCAGGCCATGGACCCAAAATCTCTTTTTTTGTTCCCTGAGCCATTTAGTTATCGCCTTTGCTTTATGGCAAGGTGCTCCATCATGCTGGAAAAGGCATTGTTGATCACCAAACTGCTCTTGGACGGTTGGGAGAAGTTGGTCTTGGAGGACATTCTGGTACCATTCTTTATTCATGGATGTGTTTTTAGGCAAGACTGTTAGAGAGCCGATTCCCTTGGCTGAGAAGCAACCCCTCACATGAATGGTTTTTTGGATGCTTTACAGTTGGCATGAGACAAGACTGGTGGTATCGCTCACCTTGTCTTCTCCGAACAAGCTGTTTTCCAGATGTTCCAAACATTCGGAAAGGGGATTCATCTGAGAAAATGACTTTACCCCAGTCCTCAGCAGTCCACTCCCTGTACCTTGACAGAATATCAGTCTGTCCCTGATGTTTTCTGGAGAGAAGTGGCTTCTTTGCTGCCCTCCTTGACACCAGGCCTTGCTCCATGAGTCTCCGCCTCACAGTGCATGCAGATGCACTCACACCTGCCTGCTGCCATTCCTGAGCAAGCTCTGCACTGCTGTAGCCCGATTCCCAAGCTGAAACACTTTTAAGAGACGGTCCTGGCGCTTGCTGGTCTTTCTTGGGCGCCCTGGAGCCTTTTTGGCAACAATGGAACCTCTCTTCTTGAATTCTTTGATGATGCGATAGATTGTTGACTGAGGTGCAATCTTTCTAGCTGCGATACTCTTCCCTGTTAGGCCAGTTTTGTGCAGTGCAATGATGACTGCACGTGTTTCTTTAGAGATAACCATGGTTAACAGAAGAGAAACAATGATGCCAAGCACCAGCCTCCTTTTAAAGTGTCCAGTGGTGTGATTCTTACTTAATCATGACAGATTGATCTCCAGCCCTGTCCTCATCAACACCCACACCTGTGTTAATGGAGCAATCACTGAAACGATGTTAGCTGTCCCTTTAAGGCAGGCCTGCAATGAAGTGGAAATGTGTTTTGGGGGAAAAAGTTCATTTTCTAGGCAACTATTGACTTTGCAATTAATTGCTGTTAAGCTGATCACTCTTTATAACATTCTGGAGTATATGCAAATTGCCATTATAAAACCTGATGCAGTAGACTTTGTAAAAATTAACATTTGTATCATTCTCAAAACTTTTGGCCATGACTGTAGATGAGTCCGTGCCCTCCTCCATTGTATCTGTGGTGACAGTTCAGTGGGGTCCAGAGACTTAGGTTTTCTGGTCGGGATCTAGGCCATGTGCCACTTGAGTAGGGGATACAAGGAACGTCGGTGGTTGGGGACTAGAGATGACCCCTGAGTCTGAGTATCCCCTATTCCCAACTTCCTGTTGGCCACTCCTGTCAATGCTGAGGCTTCATTAGTTCTAATTGTGAACAACAGAGATATTTCGGGTATAATTTGCCCTGGCACTGGAGGTTTGATGTCTGCTCTGGGTCCCGTGATGTGCACAGTTCTGTAATGTCAGGTTTAATGGTCTTGGTTACATTGTATGCACAGGTCAATTAATAGCGTGATTAATTTATGTAGTTTTAAATAGAGATTTTATTTATTTTTTTTAATATGTTTTCATGTAATATTCACTTTAAAGGAATCCAAGAAACAAGTTATGAGCCAGCTTTCAAGTCCAAGGTCCGCCGTCAGGGAATGTCCAAAAATTTTTTTTAAAAAATCTTTATTGGTCCATGGCCAATGAGGAAGGGTCACGTGACCTGAAACGCGTCGGCTCGCTAGGTGTGCAACAACCAAGCGGTATGTATATGTCTCGTGTCTATGGACATGGGTATATATACCAAGTTTTTAATGGACCAATAAAGATTTTAAAATTTTTTTTATACATTTGCGGACCTTGGACATGAAAGCTGCCTCATAACTTGTTTCTTGGATTTCTATTACAATCGGGTTTGCAACCGGAGCCGTGCTGAAAACAAGGCAGGTGTGCCATTAAACTATGAGAGGTGACCTGTTATGTACTCCGTTTTTCCATTCACTTTAAAGGGACACTATCGTCAGTTTTTTTTTTTCCACATATTGAAAAGTGATATGCGACCATCATGTGGATTTTTTTATTATTGGGTGGTAGTTTTTTTTATATAATTTTTTTTCAAGTTCCCCTCATATACATTACTCTCTCTGACTTCCCTTCTGTGAGCTCTAATAGTTCAGAAGGGAGAGCATTGCTTGATGGTCCCTCTTTCTGGTCAGTGTTGACTTGAGAGGTGTAAATATTAGCAGCAGAACCTAATAGGTGTGAAGAACAAGATTACCCCATTATCTTTTCATGGATCACTATCTATAACCCTGTGGTCCAGCCTAATCTGTGATCATTAGGTTATTACCTACTCTTTGTAATGAGACTATCTAGAGATTAGCAGCACCAAGTGAGAGTAGTCTGCCCTGCAATTCAGGAGTTTTATTTCTCAGCTAGAAAAGGACAGTGTTTTATATGTAATCCTTATTTGCATAGGGCTGCCAAAATCGGGGAAAAAAAGTTGCCAAAAATTTAAAAAAAAAATTAAATAAAATTTACCAGAAATATTGCACGTAATAAAATTTTTTTGGGGTGCTCACCTGGCTTCAGTCCTAATTCAATAGTTTAAGGAACTTGTTAGTAGCAGACGTGCAATGGACACTGCAAGGTCCAGCAGCTTCATAAATCCAAATGTAATTCCTCTGAGAAAACTCAAGACATTCAGCACCGTCCAAATTAAAAAGATTCCCTCCCTTTTCCTTTTTTCCTTCTCTTTTCTCCTTACCCTTTCAATTTTAGTTGTAGGATTAAATATCATGTAAAATATTTTTTTTCTTCCCTTTTTTTCTCTCCCCTTTTCTTTTCCTTTCTTGCTCCTCTTCCCCGCCTCATCCTCTCGTTTCAGTAATTGTAAAAAAGTCCAAACTTTATTGGTATATATAACCTTTGGTATTAGAAGTAGCGCAAAGAGTTAATAAGCTAAGGTACCTCCCAGAATCAGGGTGGGGTTAAGTAAGCAGCATTGCTTTTAAATGCATTGCTATATGAGAATAGACATGTTGTGAGCAAGGGCAATGTTGCTGCCCGAAACGCGTAAGCGTGGATTATAGCAGTTTTTTTTTTTAACCTTCATTTGTATTGCTTTTAATATGGATTTGAAATAAAAGTATTTTTTTTTTTTAATTTGGACGGTGCCGGACGTCTTTTGATTTTTCTCAGAGGAATTGCATTTGCACTTAAAAATACTCCTTTGTGATGAAGTTTCCCTTTAAGGCTATGTTCACACAGCTTATTGCGGTACGTTTAGTAAGCGCCGCAATACGCCATGTGTTTTGGAATTGCGCGCTGATCAGCCCATAATTCCAAAGCGTGGGGGGAGGGGGCACCGGCCCCATTGATATGCATTGATATGGCAATTCTCCCCCTGCACGTACAGTACGATGGTATTGTACGCGCGGGGAGATGATGCGTAATCCATAGTTCTCTATGAGAGCTATTGGATTACCATAATTGTGGCGCGCATCTCGCCGCATATAATGCGAAATACGCGTGTGAACATACCCTAACCATCTTGCAGGAAGAGAATACTTCTTCATCTAAATGCAACTCGAGCATTAGGGTGTTTGCAGGGAGTTTCGTTCATAGCCCGCAGCAAATCCTTCCTGTACCAAAAAAGAAAATTCTGATCAATTTTTTTTTATTTTTTTTTGTAAATTATGGTAAAAAATTGACAAAGCTATTTATTTTTCCTTCTTGCCAATTAAGTAAAAAAAAAAAACCTTTGTAATAGAATATTTCCTTTTGTGTTGGTTAAAAATAAAAAGTGTGTCACTGCTCCATTAAAAGGCTATGGGACAAATATGGCCAAGTAGAATTACGGAGGAGGTGTTGTCTGGATTATCAGATGCTGGCGTATCAGACCTCACTGTGGGGATAGTAATCATTTTTCCTTGTAACGTGTCTGGTTTTTCCCCTTTTTTGTACAGCGTGTGATACTTGGCATGTCCTGCCACCTCCCACCCTGGATCATGATGTCAATCGCTTTGGTCACACCGCCGTCCTCCAAAACAGGTAAAACGTTAAAAAAAAATTGGGGCACCGTTAGACGGCTTTTAGTCACTTCTGCACCTTGTCTGAAAGAAGAGGTAGGGCTGCTTGGAAAAGGGGTGTTGGTTAGTGAGCGACCCAAAAAATCGCCAAAATTTTTACACAGTGGCATGAAGCAAGTCAACTAATAGGCTATGTTCACACGGCTTATTTGCGGGGCGTAATTACGCCCCGCAATTACGACGGGAGCGGGGGGCCGACACCTCGCCGGCCCATAGACTATCATTACTAGCGGCGCGTACACGCCGCTAATAATTCACATGTCACTTATCTCCCCCCTCGGCGTATTCGCCGAGCAGGGAGAGGAGACGTAATCTATAGTTCTCTATGAGAACTGAGGATTACCGTAATGACTGGGCCGGATTGCAGCCGTAATTCACGCAGTACGGCGCGTAATTAAACCGTGTGAACATAGCCATATAGTGTAAACTTGCCCGTATTTATCAACCCTGAGATAAATGTGACGCATTGTCTGGTCAGAGTTTACACTGTTTAAGTATTGGGCCTGGTTCACATTTGTCGCAGGTTCCATTCGGAATTTCCATCGCATGTTCTGTTGAGAATGACGGAAGAAATGGCGCCGCTTTCTGCACTATTTTTTCATTGTAAAAGACAGACACCACGTCAGAAACCCAACCACGTTAGTTAATGGGGTCCGTCGGGCGCCGTGGGTGTCCATTGTGAAGCGGATCCCTAGGAGTCCGTTTTCAGACAGAGGTGCCTAACAGAACTTTTGATGCAGATGTGATCCGAACCTTAGACTTGATGAATCTGCCCTATTCGGTTTCATCTGCTCCCCCTGGTATCCTGGAATGATGAAAGGTCAGACAGCACATGGAGATGACTTCCCACCCCAATAGTCCCTGTCCAATTTCTCAGAACCTGAGGCTGCAACACTAAGGCCATGTCACACGGCTTATTTTGGGACGCATTTCGCCAAGTATTGAGAGCGTACTGCGCTCTAATACGAGCGAAATGCGCCCCAATCATCACGGTAATCCACAGTTCTCATAGAGAACTGTGGATTACACCTCCTCAATGGGACCGGCGGGCTGTACTGTACGCCCCACAGTTAAGCCGTGTGAACATACCCTAATATGTTCTAGATGTCATCCAGATGACTATCCATACTGATACTTATACCTGACTGGGTAGTGGTTTTGTGTGTCTGTTATGGTGTTTATTAATATAGATCTGAGTTCTTCATGACTGCCATTCACCCTGTTACCAGAGTCTCTCAGTAGTGCAGCCTCAGGCTTCAGGCCTGCAACTTGAGGCAGCCTCACTATCCACATCAATCTGTTGTCTATATATGTTTATGGAGGCGGCTATCTTGCCTTAGCCTTTTTTACCAGCGTTTAGAAAGATGCTTTACAGCAGCTTTATAGACACCGGAGCCTGTGAACAGGAGCAGACCCATTGACTTCTATAGGAGAGTTTTCTAGGCTCTCTGACCTGGGAAGTCAGTGTGCAGGGAGGAGGAGAGGGGGAGCTGTGACATCGCCTGTTGTGACTGGTGAATCCTGTGTTATCTAGACACATTGGTGTCACCTTTCAGTGTAATCCTGCCTGTGCTGATAATGAGGAAACTGCTGAAAAGTTTTCTCTACAGAACAGGAAGTTTGAAAAGTGGCTGAAGAGAAAACTACAGGATTTTAAGATTTGTAAAAAATATTGATAGTAATATGGAAAAATAAAAAAAATCCAAAAATACTTTCAAACGTGTTCACGTAAAAAACATGAATTAAACAGTAGGCCGTTTTCTGTAGTCCTTTAAGATTAATTCTGTTCTTCTTTTTCCAGCACAATGTTTGTGTTCGGCGGCTTCAACAGTCTCCTGCTCAGCGACATCCTCATGTACACCTCAAAGAGCTGCGAGGCTTTTACAACAAACGCATCATGTGTGGTGGCAGGACCTGGAGTTCGATGTGTCTGGGACGGCGACGCCTCTCGGTGCTTGTCCTGGGAACAGGCCAGTGAGAAGCAGCAAAATGAGACCGTCCTCGCGTGTCCCGTAGTCATGTGTAAGAGCTCTATGCAGTCCTCTCAGGCCTCTTCCTTCATGTGCAGTCCTCTCAGTCTTCCTCCTTCCTCCGCTGTATTTGATCTGCGGTCTTTCCTCCGCTGTCTTTCCTCCGCTGTCTTTCATCCGCTGTCTTTCCTCCGCTGTCTTTCCCCCGCTGTCTTTCCTCCGCTGTCTCCCTCCGCTGTCTCCCTCCGCTGTCTCCCTCCGCTGTCTCCCCTGCGCTGTCTCCACTCCGCTGTCTCCCCTCCGCTGTCTCCCCTCCGCTGTCTCCCCTCCGCTGTCTCCCCTCCGCTGTCTCCCCTCCGCTGTCTCCCCTCCGCTGTCTCCCCTCCGCTGTCTCCCCTCCGCTGTCTCCCCTCCGCTGTCTCCCCTCCGCTGTCTCCCCTCCGCTGTCTCCCCTCCGCTGTCTTCCCTCGCTGTCTCCCCTCCGCTGTCTCCCTCCGCTGTCTCCCCTCCGCTGTCTCCCCTCCGCTGTCACCCCTCCGCTGTCTCCCCTCCGCTGTCTCCCCTCCGCTGTCTCCCCGCCGCTGTCTCCCCGCCGCTGTCTCCCCTCCGCTGTCTCCCCTCCGCTGTCTCCCCTCAATTGTCCTTCCTCCACATGCTGTTTCTTTTCAGGTCTCCCCCTCCATACATAATGTATGTGGTGGTTCACTTAATTAATCTAAATATTCTCAATGTGTGTTGGTTCATGGCAGCAGTATCCCTAATAGCAGGGGCCTGTACCAGCAGGATTATGGCTCCAGCTTCTCTAAATCCCAATCTGATCAAGCATCTGTGGAGGTCCCACTTTGTAACTTACATGTATTATAGGATCTCCAGCTATCGGTATGGTGCCAGATACCACAGGGCACCTTCACAGAACTTGCAGGATGCACACCCCGATTGGTCAATGCAGTTTTCACTGTGTTCCAAATTATTATGCAAATAATTTTTTCTCTTATTTTCCAAAATTACCTATATGAATTGCAGTCATTGTAATTTTTCCAGTCATCAACTATTAGAGTATAATTGAAAGGATTTTGAACAAACTGCCTATGATAACAGTATATTTTATAAAAAAAAACAAACCTCAAAATGCATGTTCTAAATTATTATGCACAGCAGAGTTTTCAACCTTTTCCTTTTTATAACGAACAAAAAAAATGGTCATTTGTGAAATTATAAGCATTAGCAGGTTATTACAAACTGAAATCAAACAGTTTTCAAGTCAAAACTTTATTCTAGGTGATGTTACATGTGCACATAGGACCCCTTGTTCGAAATGAACTCTCTCGTCTATTGCATTTGTCAGGTTTTGGATGGTTTCTGCTTTAATTGTTGTGAATGAGGACAGAATACCCTCCCAGAGCGGTTGCTTAGATGTGAACTGCCTCCTGCCATCATAGACACTCCTATTGATGATGCTCCAGAGGTTCTGAATGGGGTTGAGGTCAGAGGAGCATGGAGGCCACACCATGAGTTTGTCCCCTTTTATGCCCATAGCAGCCAGAGATGCAGATGTGTTATTTGCAGCATGAGACGGTGCATTATCATGCATGAAAATGATCTTGCTGCGGAATGCACGGTTCTTCTTCTTGAACCATGGCAGGAAGTGCTGTTTGAGAAACTCCACATACATTATGGAGTTCATCTTTACACCTTCAGGGATCCTAAAGGGGCTGACAATCTCTCTCCCCATGATTCCAGCCCAAAACATTACTCCACCTCCTCCTTGTTGGCGCCATAGCCGTGTTTGCATGGGGTGTCCATCAACCAGCCATCCTCCACTCCATCCATCTGGACCATCGAGCGTTGCACGGCACTCATCGGTGAACAAAACAGTTTTGAAGTCAGTCTTCATGTATTGTTTGGCCCACTGGAGCCATTTCTGCTTGTGTGCAGTGGATAGAGGAGGTCGACAGGATGGCTTACGCACAGCTGCAAACCTCTGAAGGACCCTGCATCTTGTTGTTCGGGGGACGTTGGAGGCACCAGCAGCTTCAAAAACTTGTCTGCTGCTATGACAAGGCATTTTTGCAGCTGCTCTTTTAACATGACGTAATTGCCTGTTGGAAAGAGTCCTCAATTTTCCCTTATCCGCACGCACACGTGTGTGCTGGGAATCCGCTACATACTTCTTGGTTGTGCGATGATCACGATGAAGTGTCTTGGCAATGTTGATTGTAGTCATGCCTTGACCTAAACACTTCACAATTTGTTGCTTCTCAGCAGCCGACACATCCTTTTTCTTTCCCATTTTGGTTGCAAATGTAGGCTGCTTAATTATGTGGGACAGCCTTCTTAAGTAGTCTTGCCTTTAATTGGACACACCTGCCAAACTAATTAGCACAGGTGTCTGCAAATGCTTTCAGTGATATAAAGAGCTCTGACACACATCACCATCAGTGAGTTTAACTGACAAACAAAAAAATTCTTACCTTATTACTCCTAAACACTTTTTGCATAATAATTTGGAACACAGTGTAGGTGGAACTACAGGGTGGCCTACACAGTACCTATAAATACACACGTGTGTATGTAAATGTGTGTGTGTATATATGTATGATTATTATTGTTATTATGATATATACATCATACCTATATATACACACACATACATACATACATACATACATTCATTTACATACACACGTGTGTATTTATAGGTACTGTGTAGGCCCCCTTGTAGTTTCACCTAAACAGCACTGACCAATCGGAGTGTGTGTCCCGCAAGTTCTCTGAGGGTGCCCGGTGTTATCTGGCACCATGCCCTTAGCTCGAGATCCTTTAATACATGTAAGTTGCAAGGTTTGACCTCCCCAAATGCTCGATCAGATTGGGATTTAGAGAACCTGGAGCCATAATCCTGCTGGAACAGGCCACTGCTATTAGAGATACTGCTGCCATGAAGGGGGAGGGGGTAATTGGGTCTCTGCAATGTTTTGTAGCTGGTATGTCAATCACATCCACGTGATGCCAGGACCTCTCCTTTGCCCATCACATCGCCTCTACCAGCTTCTCTCTTTCCCATAACCCATCCCGGTGCCATCTCTTCCCCAGGTAAATGATGCACACACCTGGCTGCCCACATGACGGCAAAGAATGTGTGATTTATCAGACTGGGCCACCCTCTTCCAGTTCTGATGCTGGCGTTGTAGGCCCATTGCAGGCTCTTTTGGCGGTAGTCAGTAATCGGCATAGGCAGTCTTGACTGGTCCACAGCTATGTGACCCCATACACAGCTAGCTGCAATTTGATATGTGTCCAGACACCTTTTTATCATGGCTGTAAAGAACTTTGTTTTTTTACCACTCTCCTTGGTGATCAGACCAGACGGGCGAGTCTTCCCTCCCCACACGATCATTGAACTTTGGGCGCCCATAACCCTTTGGCTATTTCACTGGTGCTCCGTCCTCAGACCACGGTTAGATGTGCGACCCCCCCCCTGGTTCCCTGCCTACTTCAGCGATTCACTAATCTGTTCCTCTTTCCTCCTTACAACATGGCGCTCAGAGGCTCGCTGTATTATTTAGGGCGGATATGTAGTTGTAAATATCAGGAACAGCATGGGCTCTGCTGCATCTTGTAACCTTGTCTGTCCAATGTTCTCGGGTAAGGAGCTTCCTTTCTGTCGCAGATTCGGACAGTGACAGCCGGTGTGATCACTACACGGACTGCTTCAGCTGCACGGTGAACTCCAACGGCTGCCGCTGGTGTAACGAGCAGTGTATATCCCTCACCCAGAACTGCAGCCAGGTCAGTGACTGCAGGACGCTCCTCCGCAGGATGAGGGACACCTGTATTCTGATAACACCCATTATATACTGGTGCATGTTCTATTTCCAGGGAGCCATCACATTGTATGAGCAATGTCCCAAGAGTAACTATGGGTTTTACTGCAACAAGAAAACGAGCTGCAAGAGCTGCGCCATGGACCAGAACTGCCAGTGGGAACCTCGCAACCAGGAGTGCATCGGGCTGCCAGGTAATGTACAAGCTGAAAGCCTGAGAGGTCATGATGGTGACATAGTCATGGGGCCTTATGTATGAAAACTGCTTAGCAGCAAGACGGTCCTTGTGGCCTATAGCTGTGCCCCGATCGCTTGCGCTGTGCCCCGATCGCTTGCGCTGGGCCCCGATCGCTTGCGCTGCGCCCCGATCGCTTGCGCTGCGCAACAAGGACAGTCACACTAGGCAATACTTATAGATCAATGACTAGACAATAGACTATTCCCATTAGGAGGCAGTATAAGCCCCAGTGCTACCTGGGAGAGATATAACAGATGCAGATAACTAATGACCAGATTGCACATTGGATAAGTACCAGTTCATACCAGCATGTAGAAAAGCTGCAATATTATACAAAGGGAGATTGCACAATTGCAAAAATACCGATAAGACATTATTAGACGGTATTATAATTGCATATAGATAAGGCGATACAAAGGGTGTCATTTATACAGATACGTTTGGTGCACCATGCTGGCTTACAGCCTATGACGCCTCTACTATGCAATTGGGCGGGCTGCCCAGCACTTTTTAGGAGTCCAACACAAAATTCTGACACCCTCTGCTCCCCAGTATTTAGGGCAGAAAATTAAATACTAGAAAAATATCAAGTATGAGGTATTAGTTGATACAGTGACCACCAAATGAAAGTTCGCACACAGTGTCAAAGCTCCTCATTTTCTTGCGAGTCCCTACGCTAACTATTTACAGAAAATCACAGAAACCATAATGCTCCATTTTTTTTTTTTGTAAATCTATCAATCTGCAGAGCTCCTCCTGCTCTATAACATGCTGCCCGCAGATCAGATCATGTTTGCAGTGGAACTGGTTCTCTAAGTATTGGTAGAGAATGCGGGCGAGCTACACTATCTGACAGTCTATGAATGAGAGTGGTAACCATTGATTTCCTTGGGCGTCATGTAATGTAATGCAGAAACCGCGCAGGTAACCATAGCCGTGAACAGTTTGTCTATGGGGACTTGGATTCTGAAAATGGCGTTGGTAAACCGGAAGTCTTTGTAAAGTGTATTCATTTCTTTGCCACATAAAAACCTATCGGGGTCTTGTGATTCCTTCTAGAAAACATCTGTGGTGCCAACTGGCATCTAGTGGAAAGCTCCTGCCTGAAAATTACTAACACCAAGGAGAATTACGACTACTCCAAGCTGGCGTGTCGCAACCACAACGCGGTGCTGGCCTCTCTCACCACCCCAAAGAAGGTGGAGTTTGTGGTGAAGCAGCTGCAGGTAATGCCATCTTTATAATGTACTGGGTTTGCAGGACACCACGTAATAGATTTCTTTCCTATGATATCAATGAAGCTTCTTAAAGGGGTTTTGCCACAAAGTAAAATTGAGGTGGGAAGTTTGAAAATGAAATAATAAACATTTTCACCATTCATCATTATTAATATTTCTGGACCGTTTTTGTTTTAGCTGCTCCTTTAGTGATCCATTGTTTACAGCTCATCTCCAGGGGATACAACCAGGGCTGAGAGCTCCTCAGTCCTGGTCGCACATGCTCAGACATCACCTCTGCTCTCAGGCAGCTACTGAGCGTTCAAACCCCAGGTGCTGTCATTCTACTCCCGTCCTCTGTACTCTTTAGTAATTAGTCAAACAGTGCAAATCAAAAAGAAACCTCAATGACGTCTGTGCATTGATAAAGAGAAATAAAATCCACAGGTTTGGTTCCTGCAGGGATTTGAACCGAGGACCCTTGTGCTTGGAGGCAAAAGTTTTACCTCTGTGCTACAATGTAGTTACTTACAGCTCTACACATAAACAGACCTTTCTTTGAATTAAGATAGGAAAGGCCTGCTGATGTCGTCCTGCCAGCAGTCACATGATCTGCAATTCAAACAAATCACACACGCCCCCTTCTGAGCACACACAGCTGGATGCAGGAGGTATGAGATTAGATCGTGGCAAAACCCCTTTAAGAACGTCTTCATCTTTCTATCTCTCCTCTTTCTTGGGTTTTCCATCCCTTCCCACTTTCAAGCTTGTGCGTAAAGGCTCGCTTTCATTGTCTGCAGGCGGAAATGCTGATAGTGGTGAAGAACTGAAACACAAAGTACAGGCATTCTCTGAATTAAACCATTCTGACTTACATCTGTCCCCCAGTTACAAACAGAGACTTATGGGGCATGCTGGCACTTGTAGTTCCATGTTCCACTGCAGATAGTAGCTGTGGAATGACAAGTTCCTGCACGCCACAGCAGCACATGAGGTGAAATCTTAACGGGCACAGACAGCAAAACAAATGTAAAAACCCTTTCCTGCACTATCCAAAACTAAAAAAGAAACCTTCTGTGCTGGAGTTGCATGTAATAAATATACCTGTTCCGACTTGCTTACAAATTCAACAAACCTACAGTCCCTATCCCGTACCCATAACCTAGGGACTGCCTGTATATAAGAAAGGTGCAGAAAACTCTTTGAAGCTATATAGAATTGTTTTCTTACAGGCAAAGAGTGAGCTGACCCCTTGGGTCGGCCTCCGAAAAATCAACGTTTCTTACTGGTGTTGGGAGGACATGTCACCCTTCACGAACACCACGTTGCAGTGGCAGCCAGGGGAGCCCAGCGATGCCGGCTTCTGTGGATATCTGGCCGAACCCTCCACAGTGGGCTTAAAAGCGGCTACCTGCATCCACCAGATCAACGGCAGCGTCTGTGAAAGACCAGGTCAGCACCCATGTATGGCTCATTGATAACCACCAGTCATAGTTCATCTGACTTATGCATTGCAAATTCTCTATGAATGGTGGCTACGGGTTGCATTTGCTATGACTGGTGCGCGCGTGATGCTTTTTACTATCACTGGCACTTTTTATTATGACTGACACATGCCGGCCGCTTTTTAGGGTATGTTCAAATGTCATGTTGGGTCCGTTTTTGGATCTGAAAAACGGATTCCAAAGCACTGCGTCAATCGCATGCAGCTGCGTGTTTGGATGCGTTTTGGCTGCAGCAGGATCGCACCCTATAGTTTTAATAGGGCTTCTGCTGTGTCTTTTGGATCAAGAATTAACATGACAATTCTTGGAACGGATTTGAAAGAGGCAAGTAAAAACCCATCAGCGATCACTCGTCTAAACGCTGTTGCGTGTTTTACATTCAAAGCAATGTAAATCGCACTGCACATTGTTAATCAGTTTGGGTCCTTTAGGTCCGAAAAACAAAATCCAAAGCAAAAAAAACGGTCAAAATTTGGACCCAAACCAGCTGTGTAAAAATTTTTCCTCTATGACGGTCCCTGGGTGAAACTTTACCATTACTGGCACATGCTAGGCTCTTTTTACGAAGACTGGTGCCTGAGTGGTGCGTTTTACTATCACTGGCGCGTGCGTTGCACTTTTGTATTATAACTGGCACATGCATGTTGATTATTACTATGACTGGTGCCTGCGTGGAGCTTTTAAGACCTCTTTAAGGCAAAAGGGCAAAAACTAGTCGGGGGAAATCCTACCGGTTTTTTGCACGGTTTCTGGAACGCAGGGGGGGGCTTTTTCACCTGGTTTGCGGTTTAAAACCCCCCCTTTGTACCCACAGTTCATGTTTGCCGAAAAAACCGGGGGGAAGAATGAAATTGTTCTTGTTTTTGGGGCGCTGCACAGATTTTTCCCTTTGGGGCCGGTTAAAGTTTGCAGCCCATTTACAGAATGCTTTCAAAACAAAAAGTCTGTAAAACCCGGGGAAAAAAAAGTGCCGTGGGGGAATGCCCGAACTTGTGGTGCCTGCGTGGAGCTCATAATCTGTGGTGCCTGCGTGGAGCTCATAACTCTGATGGTCCTGCGTGGAGCCATAAAACTGACTGGTGCCTGCGTGGAGCCCTAACTTATGGCCCTGGTGGACTCGTAACTGATGGCGCCTCTGGAGCTCGTAAAAAACTGGCGCCCGTGTGGAGCTCGTAATGATGGTTCCTGTGTGGAGTCGTCACTCTGACTGGTGCCTGCGTGGAGCTCTTAACTCTGACTGGCGCCTGTGTGGAGCTCTTAACTCTGACTGGTGCCTGTGTGGAGCTCGTAACTCTGACTGGTGCCTGCGTGGAGCTCGTAACTCTGACTGGTGCCTGTGTGGAGCTCTTAACTCTGACTGGTGCCTGTGTGGAGCTGGTAACTCTGACTGGTGCCTGTGTGGAGCTCGTAACTCTGACTGGCGCCTGTGTGGAGCTCGTAACTCTGACTGGTGCCTGTGTGGAGCTCGTAACTCTGACTGGCGCCTGTGTGGAGCTCTTAACTCTGACTGGTGCCTGCGTGGAGCTCTTTACTGTGACAGGTTGGTGCATCTATGGTGGAGACTAGAGGAAAGTTAGTCTTAAGAGGCAGAAAGAGAAATGTTTCCTGACCCTTAATGGAGCTAACGCTTCTTTCTTACAGCCAATCACAGTGCCAAGCAGTGTCGCACCCCGTGTGCCTCCAGGACACAGTGCTCCGAGTGCACCAGCGTCAGCTCCGAGTGCATGTGGTGCAGTAACATGAAGCAGTGTGTGGACTCCAACGCCTACGTGGCATCCTTTCCATATGGGCAGTGTATGGAGTGGTATACCATGAATAACTGTCCGCGTACGTATTTTATTAATTTATTGGGGTGTCTTTTTTTTATTTTATTCTTTTGTCCTTATTACTGGATGACTTAGGAAGGAGGGGAGCAGGAAGAATGATGGTGCGCACATTACATTCAGCTTCTCCTACAGCTCTATATAGATTACTGCTGGCTGTACATTACCTCACAGTGCTTTAAAAAAATTGACTCTGGCAACCCATGTACATTTAATTAAGCTGATTATGTAAAATAAAAAACAAACACTATTGGTGCACTTTACTTTAATATGTGTTATAGTATGAAGTCTGAGGAAGTGCTGTATGCAGACAACGCGTAACTTCTGTGAATAAACAAGGTATTTTAGCTTTTTCTATCACTCTTGGAGCCTCTGCGCTTTTTGTAACCATACAGTAACAGGCTTTTAGTGGGTCAATCACCGAGATTTCTCTCGGCTTTACTCATATTATGTTGATTAACACTTGGGGTATGTTCACCGTTGCGTAAATTGTATCCAAAAACGCAGCCAAAGCGAGCGTTTTCTGTGCAACTGGATCGCACCCTATAGTTTTGAATAGGGCGTCTGCTGCGTAAAACGGACCAAGAATTGACATGACAATTCTTTAAACGGATGCGACAGACGCATCAGAAAGACGCATGTAAAACACGCATCGGCGATCACTCGTCTGAATGCGTGTTTTACATTGAAACTAATGTAAGTCACGCTGCACATTGTTAGATGCGTGTTTGGATCTGAAAAACGGGTCCAAACATGCATCTAAAAGACACTGTGTGAACATCCCCTTAGTGTTTTATGTTTGTCTGTAAGTGGTGACGCTTTGTTCATAATGTCGCCCCTTACTACTACATGCACGATAGAAGTGCCGCCCTCCTAACTAGCATGCGTGTCCAGTAGATAACGATCTGCTGGGCATGTGCACTAGTCAGGAAGCCGGGGCTTCGATCGTATAGCCGCCCACCCCTAGTGCGGTGTTGCACTACTTTGTTTTGTTAGTGGTGGGCAGCTATATTACAGAGCGCATACGTCCTGCTGACTAGCATGCATGCCCAGCAGATAAGTAACTACTGTGCGCTAGTTAGGCAGCAGGCCGGCGCTTCCATAGTCTAATGTAGGAGTAAGGGCCGTGTTCACATGGCGTAATTGCGGCGCGTACAGTACGCACCACAATATGTCGGGTGATTTTGGAGTCTCGCTGATCAGCACGTACTCCCGAAGCACAGGAGGGCCGGCAGCACGCCGGCCCCATTGACATGCATGACTCGCGGCGATTGACATGTCACTTATCTCCCCGCGTGTACAATACGATCGTATGGTACACACAGGGGGACGAGGTGTAACCCATAGTTCTCTGAGAGCTATGGATTACTTTATTTGCAGGGTGCATCTCGCCGAGTATTAAGCGCAAATGCGCGCCGAAATTACGCCATGTGAACATACCCTTAGGGCGACATGTATGTGTTTTGGCGCCCAGGCAAAACCTTTTTTTTATTTGCGCGCGCTAGTAACATGGAATGTTCCTGAATCTATGAACCTGTTCACAGCGGGTCATAGATTTAGCGCTTTCTAGCTACAAAGCAACACTTCTGGCTCAGGTAAACCACTTTTAAAGTGCTCTACCTGTTCCAGCAGTAATGCGCTTGGATTTGCCGCACTGAAACTTCGTACGGTTGTAGTGCAACATGCCTCCAGCACCCCCCCCCCCCCCCAAAAAACAAAAAAAAATCAGGCGCATTACAAAGTGCCCCGGGCGCCTTGTATTGCGCCTAATATTTGAGTGCGCCTGATTAGAAATGGTGCGAACGGGACTGCACCAGTTTTCAGGCTGAAAAGACACCAGACTTCTAGCGCAGCCTCGTTCATACATGTCAAACATCTAAATTATCTAAATTAAAGTGTAGCAGTATTTTTTTTCCACATAATTTTCTGAAAGTATTAATATTATTTATATTAAATATAAAAATTATTTTTATTTTTAATATATTGAAAAAAGAACTGACAACTCCTAATGATCACAGAAGCTTATTGACACTCCCATTGATCATAAGAAAGGTCAGAATCCTTTCAAATTTAAACTGCAAAGCAATTTACAAGATTTCTTTTTCTAAAAATCATATATTTGGTACCAAAAAATACAGATTTTATTTTTAAGTTTAGCAGTCCCCACGGCATCGGTATTTTGGTATGGTTTCTATTGACTTTTTTTATGTTGAAAAAAGTCCGACAAACTTTATAAGGACGTCTATGTGGAAATACCTGAAAAGCAGCGGTCCTCTAACTGCCAATCAGATTTTCCGTCCACGGAACGTTTTTTTTTTTTTTTTTTTAACACCGCACAAAGACGAGTCAAAAAAGACATTGAGGGCATGCTATTTCATTCCGGGGCCCCCGGTTTTCAGGCAGAATTTGAACATCTCAATGCGAGGGAGGGACGGGCTTTTCTCCGCAAACGGCAGAGAAAAGCCGTCCCCCGGCGGCCATGTGCACGGCCACAAAAACAGAGCAAATGCCGGTCGGATAATCCCACCGGTATTTGCACTCTGCTGTGGGGACGAGCCCTTATGTTTATTTAGTAGAGAGTATTAGTTTATGTATTTTTTTTCTTATTTAAAGAAGTAATTTTATTAATTATTTCAATCATTACAAAAAAAGTAGAAGTAATGCACCAGTCATTTCTGTCATTCACATCTAGTGCAATAAACATAGAAATTTCTATTAACGTTTTCAAATGTCATGAAATGACACAGTGCTCCTTAATTGGTGACCGAACATCAATAAATTATACCAAGAGTTACTGTTATTGTGATGGCAGGCTACAGAGCAGTAATAAGGAAATTCATCTGAACAGGAGCACATTAGACCAAAACTTACATAAAAACCCAAAGTGAAAACGAAGTGCTGCCAATTATGCCTGCCCCGCGGAGGTCCCCCAGGCCCAACAACTTCATTCTATATCTAATCAGAGAGAGGCTCCCAAAGAGCACAGAGAGGGTCTTATATGAGGTTGAAGTATTCAGGGGAATATGTGAAGGAAGCCCAGTCCCTCCACGTCTTATTGTGCCTGAGAAGGTGAGTATTATCAGATCGGAGTTCCTCCATTCTCTGCAGATGGAAGATCTCCTGAAAGGGAATGTGTCATCAAAAAATTACTTATTGTTTAACTCACATTTTTATGTTAAACACATTTTGTAGGAATTTTGGTTATTTTTTTTTTAATTTTCCAGATCACTTTCAATATTTTTTTTTAATAATTCTAAGTCCTGTAGTTTTCACTTTGGCCACTAGGCCTAATAATAGTCTGACACTTCCTGCTCTGTTTAGAGAGCTTGTCAGCAGTCTGCTCATTATCAGCACAAAGAGGGTCAAACTGAATGGAGACACCATTGTGTACAGATAACACAGAATCCACCAGTCACAAGAGGAGACGTCACGGCTCCCCCTCTCCTCTCCCTTCACAGTGAAAACTCTCCTATAGACGTCTATGGGACAGAATCTGTCTTAAGAATCCTATGGGCATGAAGCTCCTGTAAAGTATCTCTCTGACTGCTGTTAAAGCAGTGCAAGCAAGAATGTCTTCTCCACAATCATATATAGACGGCCGAATAGAGAGATCTACAATCACGAAATAAAAACGACTGAGAGGAAAAGCATATGGATCAGGAGCTTGATTTAATAAGTAAAAAAAAAAAAAAAATTGGCGACATATTCCCTTTAAACCAGGATGAGTCACGGTGGACCTCCAGTGTCTCGGGATCAGGACCCTTGCTGCTACTAAAAGAAAGAGCGCTAACTCCCCTTTAGGGCATACGTGCTATGTGAGGCTATGTATTTGTTATTTCATACACTTATTAGAATAGAATAGCTTGGGGAATGAGTTCGCACAGGAGGAGCAGGCAGAAAGACAAGAGACCTGGACAGGGAAATCAAGGGTAAGGATAGGACAGCTACAAGGGGCGATGAGGGACACATAGATACTATTTTATTTTTTACCGGAAACCCTTTGATTATTTTTTTTTATACTTTACGGGTCGGAGCTGCTGTTGATTGCAAGCTGTGCTCAGGTAATACAGGTATTGTACATTTCCTCCTGTCTGAGCACAACGCAGGGTAGTAGGATTAAAGGGATGTTCCCACCTTGCACTTTGATGATGTATTTATAGGAGATCTATCAAAGTGTGATAAGTGTGGGTCCCACAGCAGGGACCCGAATCTGTCTTGGGAACGGGCTTCTGAAAGTCACGCTTGAGCCGGTCACGCTTGAACACTGTGGGAGTTCTAAGTACAGCCGAACACATTGGTCACCAGTACTGGGGACTCCCATAGAACAGAAGAGTCATGGGCAAGCGTGATGGACTCTCCGTTTTGAGCGGATACTTTTGGGGCCCTTTCATGAGATGCCATCAAAGTGCTTAAAGCGTTGTTTTATTCTGGTCTCTTCTGTGCCTGTCTATTCATTGTATTTGTGTTTGTGGCCTCCACAGCGGAGAACTGCTCAGGATATCGTACGTGTGACCATTGTATCGACCAGCCTGGATCAGGAAGGTGAACAGACCCCAGTAACACGGGGAAGGGGCAGTGTATGGAGGCTTCATATCGGGGACCGATGAGACTGCCAAATGCTTCGGGGATTGCAAAAGTGAACTCCGAGCCGGTGCTGGACCCCGGCCTGTGCAACGCCACTAACAGCTATAACTGGTCCTTCATCCAGTGCCCAGGTACAGTAGTCAGACGTCCACCAAGCCCATCCCTGAACTCCATAGACCCCTCTCCTGAGGTTGCGCATATATATTTTTTTAGCCAGGTAGAGTATTTTTAGCTGAGAAGTAGCACATGGTTTGCAGTAACCCTATAGTAGCATATGGTTCTATTTCATACCTAGAGCTCCCTAGTTGTGCAGAGAAGCATTGCTGTATTTGTCGCTCACTACAAAGGCGGTGACACTCTTTCCATCCATTCTCATGCAGCCTTTCATGTCAGAGTCTGTTATAGCAACCACTGGGCAGCAGTAATTGGTGTTGCTGGCAGTAAGTGGCTGAGCTGGTGACCTGTTTTTCTGCTGCCCAGTGGTTCCGGTGCCCACACGGGTTGTTACTAGCGCAGATACAGAAGAAAATAAGTGTACTGCTGCAAAACATCGTTACCACTGAAGGTCAGGGAGCATTGAGAACGAGCAGAGGTAGGACTGCACAGGGTGGATATAGGTGCTGCTGTGTGTACATGTGGGTATGTGTGTGCCTGCTGTGCCTATACATGGAAGCATGTAAAGTTTGTGCCCACACCCGTGAATGTCTATTGCCCTTGTACTGCGAACATTCTACGCAATAGTCAAAATAATGCCCTTATAAATTGCCAATAGTATATTTATTGCACTTTGCACAGTCAATGTCTTCCAGTGGAATATACACATAAGGACCGTCACTTTCAGTCCTGTATTATACAGTGATAGGTCATCATAAATAACCTGTGCTGAGATGCCGGTCATATTCTCTGCTGAATTTCACAGTTCATGAGTCCTCTTTAGGCGCGGAGACCTGTAGGTGCATCTACTCTCCTCTACATTCTCCCTACCCCGACGTTTCGAGGCCACGCCACCTTTATCAAGCATTGCATTAAAAATGCTAAGAGTGGTGTGTTAACAGCTATCGGCATGCAGCAGCGTCTGTGCAAATTGCAAATGGATGTGCAGGCAAACACTATTTATTTTTTTTGGGTTGCGCATTTGGAGGAGCGACTGCCTCCATCTTGGCCGTGCAGGAGCTCCTTATATTAGGTGTTAATGGAGCCCAGCTCTGAATTGATGGTGGCTTTTGTCTCACGGGGACCCATCTCTTAATGATGTAGGTGGTCATATGCAATTTGATCAAACTGTGCACTAAAAGCCTTCATTTTGTGCATATATATATAATATATATATTAAAATTATATATTATATATATATATATATATATATTATATATATATATAAAAAAATATGAAAAATAAGCAGCACTCCAAGGAACTACTTGAAAGATTAGAAGGAGGGTGCCAGCAGCAAAAGCTTCTGATACAAAAAAGTTCCAAATAAAAAGAAAAAAAAAGTCCACGGCACTCCAAAATGCGTTCAAGCAATAAGGAAATTTATTCCTCCATGCTCAAAGAGCGCGTTTCAGCTCCCTCAAAAGGGGCCTTTGTCAAGCAATGTGCATGTGACAAAAATGGGTTATTTATAGTGCAAACAATTAGACCTAAATAGAGGGAAATAAACAACATAATACAAATTGTGAACAAGCATATAAAATCAGTACAATTAGTTACATCTCTGTGATCAAAGTGCCAGTACAGATAGTAAACAGGATCTAATCTCTTGACAGTATAAGATCCATGTGAACAAAAATACATAACAATACAGTAACAAGGAGGCGGGGAACATAATTAAACTCACATGTTGTGGATCGAAACGGTCCGAGGCCTTGGCGTCCTAAGGAGTAAACTGCGCATGCCCAGAATATTACATAGATTGGGTAAGAAGTTGCTATAGAAACCTAACAACACAGGCTCCAGCATTATGTCACCGACTCAGTTTTGATGATTAAGCGTCTAGCCACAGCGCTTGCTAAAGAATGCAGCTGCTGGTGGGAAAATTTCAAAGCAAAGGAGAAACATGATACTGGTAATAAGGGGAAGGGAATGTTGCAGCAATCCATCCCTACGAGGAGAGAGAGCTACACCACCTATGGACACAGAGCGATCAACGGCCCAACCAAATGTGGGGGGGATCCCTAGCATCCAAATTCCCCCTAAACCAAGTAAAGGCACCCTCCCAGTGCCAATTGTGTCTCAACTGCATATATCTTCCCACTCAATTGCAAATAACACACAACAGATACACATGACATGTAGGTGTATTAGATCAAAAGCGTACTCCAACGTTTAATCGCAAAAGAATAAGTTATTAGCAGTATTGTGTGGGACATAAGGCATGGTGAAAAAGCATCCTGTGAGTATATTTTTCCCCAACCTCCTTTTTCACCTCGAAAAAAATCTGAAAATCAGAAGACAAAAAAAAAATTATAAAATACAAAAATATATAAAAAAAAAAAAAATTTAAAACATATAAATACACAAAATACACAGATGAAACAGAGCCAAATTCAATAAAATAAGATGAAGGGACAGCATTATCTCATATTATGTGTGATGGTAAAATCTACATTTAAACCCCTCGGTTTCAATGTTTTTTAACCGAAAATCCTTCTATTCACGCTTTTAAATAGGGTTAATCTATCGCCACCCCTTCTAGGCATGGGAAATAGGGTCAACAATCTAAATTTCAAGTTCGTTCTGTGTGTCCTGCTTCAAAAAAATTTTTTAGAACAGGTAAATCCTGACGTTTTTTTTCAATACTATGTCTATGGTTATTTTAAAGGCTACGCATGCCCACATTTTGTCTCGCCTACATAAAGGAGTGAACATGGACACCATAAACATAGATATCCAGTCCTGAACTCCCAATTAGAAAGAACCTGATTTTATATTCAACATTTGTTGTGGATGAATAAAAATTTTGAGCATGGAGGAAAAAAATTACCTTATTGCTTGAACGCTTTTTGGAGTGCCGTGGACTTTTTTTACTTTATAATATTATATTTAAATTATAATGAAGCATAGCATAGTCCCATTTTAAAGGTGGCACGTACATTTTAAAGGTGGCACGTATGATTTTTGGCACCCAGGTCCTGCGCCTGAATCTATGAACCTGTTCTACTGCGGGTCATAGATTTAGCGCTTTCTAGCTACAAAGCGACACTTCTGGCTCAGGGAAACCACTGTTAAAGTGCTCTATCTGTCCCAGCTGTGGCTAGGATGTGTGTATGTATTAGACGATTTGGTTGTCAATAAACTTTATTCAATCAAAAATCTGTCCCAGCTGTAATGCACCTGGATTTGCCGATAAACAGTCATAAATCTATAGCTATGGGTCAAACTATGGGTGGTTCTATAGCAGCGATTGCTGTATTAGCTCTGCTATTCCTGCTACACTGAGTTTTAGTAAGTGTAGTACACAAGACCACGGAGCTCTGTAATGCGCCTGATGTTGGAGTGCACCTGATTATAAATAGAGCGAACATGGTTGTGCCAGTTTTCGGGCTGAAAAGACACCAGACTTCTGGCGCAGCTCCGGTTATACATGTCGTCTGAAATGTTGCACTAGTCCAATGTCTGTACGGTTTTCATGCTCGCTGAGTGCTGCTTTTTTGATTTTTGAGCATTAGCAGTTGTCAGGGCATGCAGGGAGTTGTAGTTTTGCATTGGCTAGGTGACTACTGTCCATATCTATTGAGATGGGGGACGGCCCGTATTTGGGGTCACTTGTATATCCGCTGTCGGTGATGTTATCTCTGGGATTGCCTCCTTTGCAGCCTGCCAGTGTAATGGACACAGCAAGTGCATCAATGAGAGTATCTGCGAGAAGTGCCAAGACCTGACCACCGGCAAGAACTGTGACACCTGTATCTCCGGCTACTATGGGGACCCGACCAACGGGGGATCCTGCCAGCGTATGTAAACTGACCTCTGTTTGGAGGGGCGTCTGCCTGTCCTATAGAACAGCTTGTAAGGTGATGGCATTTTCTCTTGCACCGGTCTAATGTGTATTATGATTGTCCACAGCCTGCAAATGTAACGGACACGCGTCTATGTGCAACACCAACACCGGCAAGTGCTTCTGTACCACCAAGGGGATCAAAGGAGAAGAGTGTCAGCTGTAAGTATCCCCAGACCAGGCTGCTGTAGCCGCCGTCATCTCAGTTTGTGTGGCGTCTAGTGTCATTTATGATGAAAAGTTCTCCATTTATGAGTATAATTTTTTTTTTTTATTGCATTTTCAAGATCTCTGCTTACTGTCTGTGAATGGGAACACCTAGCACTACTTACATAGGTGGCTACTTTTTTGCACCAAATATTGCAAGCAACAGATTTTCTGCCTATAAACAATGAAGATTTCCACTGGTTGATGTTAAGCAGAGATATTGGAAATGACAGAGTAAAATACAGAGTAAATTACAGAACTTTATATAAAACTGGAAAAGTTGTGAGCTGCTATATTAAAACTGACTTTGAGCCAGTGTGAAACGCGTGACATTGTGTGCTGCCGTATACAAAAAGCCCGAGGGGATCTGTCAACAGCAGCTTGTTGCCTGTTTCCAAGTAGCAACAGGAAATAGATCAATAAAGGGGTTGCTGTTTGATAGAGCCACAGGCAGCTTCAGACTTTGTGGTCAGGCTGTGGGTTGTTCTATAGCAGCGATTGACATTAGCTCTGCTACACTGACATGAGTGCAAGAGTTTTATTAAGTGTAGTACACAAGACTACAGAGCTCTAAAGAGTGATAGCCTCTCATTTGCTTAAAGATGTTGTCTCACCATGCTCTTTCACAGAGCCACAGGTAGCTTCAGAGTCCTGGTCAAGCTGTGGGTGGGTTTATAGCATTGATTGGCATTTCAGCTCTGCTATGCCTTAGCTGAGCCTGTTACATTGAAAAATGACTGCAGAAGATTTATAATTTATAGTACACAAGACTGCAGAGCTCTAAGGAGTGAAAACATGTTCTTATCTTAAATGAAGCTCTGCTCCTAGAGACTACACACAGTAGGGAGTGACATCACCATGGATGGACAGCAGCTTATCAGATGAGAGAGCTGGTCGGTATCCAAGAATAGCCTGTATGCACTCAGAAGAGATAACATCTCAACAGAGAAAAATTGAAACAGTATTGTATTTGGTAATAGTCTTCATTTACCTTTCCCTACAAGCTGATAGCTAATCATTGTGGCGATTATGACTCTGGATACTCCTCTGGATGCACAGAAGATGTTCATGCTCTATTCACTGTCAATAGACTGCTTTAATCCTCCTCACACGCTGAATGTAGATGAGGGAAGGGGGCTCTGGAGTTCTCTTCAGATGTAGCAGAGCCGAATCCAATGTAAGAGCCCAAGAAGTAAAAACATCCATTCGGCTCAGCTACACCGCCGGTTCAGCAGCGTCGGAGGCCAGTGTTTGAGGCCTCTATAGAAGTGTTAAGAACAGAGAAGAAAAAACCTACAACGTTGTCTTGTGTTTATAGGTGCGAAGCTGAAAATCGATACCAGGGGAACCCACTGAAAGGAACGTGTTACTGTGAGTGCAAAAGCTTTGGTACAATAAAGGGAACAATGCACCGCACATTCTATGTGATGGGGGTACAGCACACTACATAGGGGACACTTTATTGGTATTATAGGGGTACATTCTGTTGTATTGTAGGGAATTACCTCTGTTTTCTCTGTGCTGTAGCTGTTACAACAGTGACCTCTGCAGGCTGGAGGAGGGCACTGCAAGTACTTTTAAGGTGGCCTTATGTCTCTAATTTATGGTTGGGTAAATGAAAATATATTTTAAATATACTGAAATGATTTTTGTCCAGATTTGCCTGATTTAGTTTACGAAATATTAGAATTTGTGAAGAGATCAAAGCTTTTGTGTTGTGTTGTGAGTGATATGCCGCAGAGGTGCGGGCAGTCACACCCGTGCAGATGTGCTTATACTGGGCTGTTCCCTCCTGCAGATACCTTGCTGATTGACTACCAGTTCACCTTCAGCCTCTCCCAGGAGGACGACCGCTACTACACAGCCATCAACTTTGTGGCCACCCCTGAAGAGGTGAGTGCCTCTACCTGTGCCTCCACCTATACCCCCTCCTTTGTCTCTATCTCTGCCGCCTCTAACCGTGCCTCCGCCTCTAACCGTGCCTCCGCCTCTAACCGTGCCTCCGCCTCTAACCGTGCCTCCGCCTCTAACCGTGCCTCCGCCTCTAACCGTGCCTCCGCCTCTAACCGTGCCTCCGCCTCTACCAGATTCTTGAATCGTTTTCCATGAGACCCATAGGAAACAGTGTTCAATTTCATCCACAAGTGGGGTGCTTTTTTGACTAGGTTTCAACGCGTTTTGGACGCGGATCCATTCACAAATACCAACCTTGTTCAGAATTGGAATGTCTTACTAAACATGGCGTCGAAAACTGCTCCTAAAAATCTCATCAAGTCCTCCTGGAAAAACTCGTCTGAAAGCTGCCTCATATTTCTCAGTTTTCAGACGAGTTTTTCCATGAGGATTTGATGAGTTTTAGGAGCAGTTTTCGAGGTGATTTTTAGTAAGACATTCTAATTCCAGTATTTGAAGCCGATTCAGGCGCTGAATTAGAAGCTTCCATATCTGCCGTGTGAACACACCCTCAGGCTAGGTCTCCACGGCATAGAAAAACAATAGTATTTTCGGTTTTAGGATTTTAAAGCCACTGAAAATTCGATCGTTCAGCCAGACCAAAGACTTTAATAGAAAAAACAGCTATAGCCTGCACAGGTTGTCTTTTCTCTGCTCGTTTTCTGGCGCCGGCAGGTTCAGGAACATGTTGTATAATACTCCGGCATTTTGAGTTTTGCCATCTGTTTCTCATGCAGTCACTTGTACGGGTGACGGCAAAAGAACGAGAACCAACCGTGGTTCTTGTGCAAAATGTGACAAAAACCACCGTCGTGCAATGGGCAAAAAACGGCCGACTTACGGACGGTTTTTGTCCAATGCTGTGTAGACACGGCCTGAGTGGCACATGATTGGTGGGAACCTATTCCAGATTTTGCACCAAGGCCCAGGATCTTCGAGCTATGACCCTTCCCCTGCAGTTCTCGACTAGACATGCCCCTCTATAGCCGCAGGGCTGCAGAGCTTGAGAGTGCTGCATGGCGGAGTTGTGTTCTTAGTGTGAACTTTGATGACTTCTCTTCTGTTGCTGCAGCCGTGTATAGTCTCCTTGATTGTCTTGGCGCCTTCTATTCTTAGCTCTGCTTTCTTTTCTGTCTGCTAATTTTGCAAAACTGAATACGAGTCTTAAAATATCTGCTGTTATGCCAAAAATAAACCCTGGATATGGGCTGATAGCACTGCCAGATAGATTCAGGCTTTCGGGGAGCGTCATCTTGTGCAGACTTGATGGTAAACAGCTGAGTCTCACATTATTATGACCAAAAGCTCATATCCAGAGTAACTAGTTTATGCAGCACGGGGAGTAGCTCAAAAAGCTCCTGGTAGGTTGTCACAGGTATCTGGAGCCGACTGCATCCCAGAGCTGCTGGAGGGTCCATAGAGCCAACACCACCATCCAGGGGCTCCACAGCTGCTGGAGGTCTATAGAGCCAACACCACCCAGGGGCCCCACAGCTGCTGGAGGAGCTATATAGCCCACACCACCATTCGGGGGCTCCTGGAGGGTCCATAGAGGCAACACCACCATCCAGGGGTCCCACAGCTGCTGGAGGGTCCATAGAGCCAACACCACCATCCAGGGGCTCCACAGCTGCTGGAGGGTCCATAGAGCCAACACCACCATCCAAGGGCCCCACAGCTGCTGGAGGTCCATAGAGCCAACACCCCCATCCAGGGGCTCCACGGCTGCTGGAGGGGCCATAGAGCCAACACCACCATCCGGGGCCCTCTCACAGCTACTGAGGGTCCATAGAGCCAACATCACCATCCAGGGGCTCCCACAGCTGCTGGAGGAGCCATAGAACCAACATTGCTATCCAGAGGCCCCACAGCTGCTGGAGGGTCCATAGAGCCAACACCACCATCCAGGGGCTCCACAGCTGCTGGAGGAGCCATAGAGCCAACACCACCATCCAGGGGCTCCCACAGCTGCTGGAGGAGCCATAGAGCCAACACCACCATCCAGGGGCTCCCACAGCTGCTGGAGGAGCCATAGAGCCAACACCACCATCCAGGGGCCCCACAGCTGCTGGAGGAGCCATAGAGCCAACACCACCATCCAGGGCCCCACAGCTGCGGGAGGACCATAGAGCCAACACCACCATCCAGGGACTCCACAGCTGCTGGAGGACCATAGACCAACCCACCATCCAGGGGCTCCACAGCTGCTGGAGGGTCCATAGAGCCAACACCACCATCCAGGGGCCCCACAGCTGCTTGAGGGTCCATAGAGCCAACACCACCATCCAGGGCTCCCAAAAGCAGCTGGGAGGGTCCATAAGCCAACACCACCATCCAGGGCTCCCACAGCTGCTGGAGGGCCATAGAGCCAACACCACCAACTAGGGATCCCACAGCTGCTGGAGTTTACATAGAGCCAACACCACCATCCAGAGGCCCATAGCTGCTTGAGGGTCCATAGAGCCAACACCACCATCCAGGGGCTCCCACAGCAGCTGGAGGGTCCATAGAGCCAACACCCCACCACCAGGGACCCCACAGCTGCTGGAGGTCCATAGAGCCAACCCACCATCCAGGGCTCCCACAGCTGCTGGGGTTCATAGAGCCGACACCAGCATCCAGGGGCTCCCACAGCAGTTGGGAGCTCCCTAGAGCCAACACCTCCATCCGGGGGCTCCCACAGCAGTTTGGAGGGTCCAAAAGAGCCAACACCACCATCCAGAGGCCCCACACTGCTGGAGGGTTCATAGAGCCAACACCACCATCCAGGAGCTCCCACAGCGGCTGGGGTCCATAAGCCAACACCACCATCCGGGGGCTCCCACAGCTGCTGGAGGTCCATAGAGCCAACACCCCCCACCCGGGGGGCTCCCACAGCAGCTGGAGGGTCCATAGAGCCAACACCACCATCCAGGGACCCCAAAACTGCTGGAGGGTCCTAGAGCCAACACCACCATCCGGGGGCTCCCATAGCTGTTTGAGGGTCCATAGAGCCAACACCACCATCCAGGGGCCCCACAGCAGCTGGAGGAGACCATAGAGCCAACCCCATCAACCAGGGGCTCCCAAACAGCTGCTGGAGGGTCCAAAAGCCAAAAACCACCATCCAGGGGCCCCAGACTGCTGGAGGGTCCATAGAGCCAACACCACCATCCAGGGCTCCCACAGCTGCTGGAGGGTCCATAGAGCCAACACCACCATCCGGGGGCCCCCACAGCTGCTGGAGGGGCCATAGAGCCAACACCACCATCCAGAGGCCCCACAGCTGCTGGAGGGGCCATAGAGCCAACACCCCAATCCAGGGGCTCCCACAGCTGCTGGAGGGACCATAGAGCCAACATCACCATCCAGGGGCCCCACATCTGCTGGAGGGTCCATAGACCCAAACACCACCATCCAGGGGCTCCCCCCAGCTGCTGGGGGACCATAGAGCCAACACCACCATCCAGGGCTCCCACAGCTGCTGGAGGACCATAGACCCAAAACACCACCATCCAGGGGCCCCACAGCTGCTGGGGGAGCTATAAGGCCAACAACACCATCCAGGGCCCCCACAGCTGCTGGGGAGGCCATAAAAGCCAACACCACCACCAAATCCCCCCACAGCTGCTGGAGGGTCCATAGAGCCAACACCACCATCAAGCGCCCCCACAGCTACTGGAGGGTTCATAGAGCCAACACCACTATCGGGGGCTCCTACCGATGTTCATTTGGGTTCAAGTCTGGGAAGTTAGGGGCAGGTTAGTACTTGGAAGTCTCATTCCTGCTCTTCCAACCAATGTTGGACATTTCTAATTGTGTGACTTGTCAAATTGTCTTGCTGAAGATCCCATCTGCTCCAGGGAAGACAGTCGGCATGTATGGATGTACGTAACCTGCAAGAATTAATTCATACCCAAGAGAGCTGCTTCCACATGGATGAGTGGCCCAGAGAATGCCACAAAATATTCCCCAGACCATAATGCTGCTTGTGTTCTTCCAGCAGTGATTGCTGTTCTCTGATGTTTCTCACCTGACCTGCCAAGGTCCATCTGCTTTATGAATAAAAAATGACACTTTTCGGAGAAGACAACCATTTGCCAATCAATGAAAATGCAGAGTGACATCTGTCTGCTCCGGGGCCCCATACACATTAGGGTTAGCAGAGGTGCAGTGACATCCGTCTGCTCCGGGGCCCCATACACAGTAGGGTTAGCAGAGGTGCAGTGACATCCGTCTGCTCCGGGTCCCAGACACAGTAGGGGTTTGCAAGGTACAGTGATATCTGTCTGCCCAGGGTCCCTAACAAGTAGGGTTAGCAGAGGTGCAGTGACATCCGTCTGCTCCGGGCCTCCTACACAGTAGGGTTAGCAGAGGTGCAGTGACATCCTTCTGCTCCGGGGCCCCTTACACATAGGTTAGCAGAGGTGCAGTGACATTTTGGGTGCTCCGGGCCCCAACACAGTAGGGTAAGCAGAGGTGCAGTGACTTCACTCTGCTCCGGGCCCCCTACACAGTAGGGTTAGCAGAGGTGCAGTGACATCCGTCTGCTCCGGGGCCCCATATGCAGTAGAGTTCGCTGTTGTGTTAAGATATACTTCTGGTCGTTTTGGCGGTGAGCTGCTCCCCTGTGTCCTCTGCCATTGCGATCCTTCATACTTGACATTCACTTTTGACATCAGTGGTGTGCGGTGCTCCGCAGTTTCTATGTTGCTTATTCAAAATGGCGCCATTTGTCCCCTCATGATCATTTTATCATAGCAGCTACGCACAGTATCAGAAATACCCCCCACCGTTGGCCCAAATGTCAGTAATCATCCCTTTTTGCTCAGCTGATAAAGCGCCCATTTTACCCTTGACAGCAAGGAGAGACTTGTGTGGAGACAGCCTATCACACACTTTATGTACCCACCGAGCCAGCTCCCCACACAGGACTTCCTTCATTAGCTTCCCTCAGCCACCCTTGAAAGTAGGAAGCGGTCATAGTAATGGGATTCTACTGTGTACAAACTATACTCGGGTTACCTATGCTTTAGACACGTAACCAATCTCTTGGTCACAGCAGTGCACAGTGCTTAAGCCTATCACCAAAATAGAACCACACAAAGTTGCATTAATTGGCACCAAGTGGCCTACAAAATTGAAACTAAATGTCCAATTGAGGATCAGATTCATTCGCTGATGGTAGAGATTAGTGTCGTTCTCCCACCCATTACCCATCTGGGGTGGGGTAGAAAGCCAGCGCTCACTGCTAGGTGTTACTGGATCCACAACTTAAAGGGGAACTCTATTTCACTTGTAAATTGAAGATCGGGAGATGTTGACCTCCTTAAGATTTTAAGGGTGCGCAGGGGAGCCTGGACCTGCAGGTACAGATTTGTGGTCAGGACTGGGACCTGCTGGACTTGGCTCTTATAGGTTTGCGGCTGCTGATCAGACACTGTGCCCCCTACAAGGTATTGCACTAATAGACAAAACAATTGAGTGCTCCTAGTGGAGATTGTAAAGGTGATTGATGTTGGAAGCGTAACTCTAAGGCTATGTTCACACGGCTTATTTTGGGACGTATTTCGCGCCGTCCTGTGCGAAATACGGCTGAAATCCGTCCCAGTCATTACGGTAATCCACAGTTCTCATAGAGAACTATGGATTACGTCTCCTCTACCCGCTCGGCGAATACGGCGAGCAGAGAGAAAGTGACATGCACATTATCCCGGTGGTATACACGCCGTGGATAATGAATGTCTATGGGGCCGGCGAGCTGCCAGCCCTGCCCCTGCTCCGGAGCACACGCCGTAATTGCGGGCGAAATCCGTCCCGCAATTACGGCGTGAATAAGCCGTGTGAACATGGTCTTAGGGCTTGTGGTTTAGAAGGTCACAGCAGCCGCATCACTTTCCTGGCTCTTTGGATTGTGGGAAGAAATCGGTAATAAAATTCTTTCACAACTTAATAGTGCTTTTACCACCAAGTAAAAATGATGTGGGGATCTTGCAAATTATATAATAAACATTTTCACCATTATTAAAAATTCTGCACCACTTTTGTTTTAGCTGCTCCCATAGTGTACAGTTCGTGTCCAGGGGATAGGACCAGGGTTGAGTGCTCCTCAGTCCTGGCCGCACATGCTCAGACATCACATCTCTTCTCAGGCAAGCCTACTGTCTAGTCCATTCCTGCTTTAGTAATCACACACACTCACTGCTGAGCACGTGTTCAATCCCAGGTGCTGTCGTTCTACTCCTGTCCTCTGTACTCCTTAGTAATCCTTAGTAATCACACACACTCACTGCTGAGCAAGTGTTCAATCCCAGGTGCTGTCATTCTACACCCATCCTCTGTACTCCTTAGTAATCACACACACTCACTGCTGAGCAAGTGTTCACCAGGTGCTGTCATTCTACACCCATCCTCTGTACCTTAGTAATCACACACACTCACTGCTGAGCTAGTGCTCAATCCCAGGGGCTGTCGTTCTACTCCTGTCCTATGCACTCCTTAGTAATTAGTCAGTGCAAATAAATACAAAGAAAAAAAAAGAGATCTGTGCATTTTTTTTTAAAAAAAATCATGTTTGGCTCCTATAGAGATTCGAACCTAGGAACCCTTTGTCAGAAGGCAGAAGCTCTAACCGCTCACCTATATTATTGCTAACAGACCTTTGTTTGACTAGAGTGAGCACACTGAAGAAAGGTATGGGAATGTCAGCCTGCTGGGTCACATGATATGCAGTTCAAACAAATCATACACGCCCCCTGATGAGTGCATTGAAAGTTTAAGCTGGGTAAAGCAGGCATGAAATGACTTTGTGGCAAAACCCCTTTAGTAAAGTGTGATAAAAAATGAGCACATTATTCTGTAGTTATATGGACAGTTTATTAAAACATAACAATGATAGGACTACGCGTTTCACACTGGTATGTGCTTTGTCAGGTCCCACTATCACAAATGGCCCCAAACAACTTTTGGACCTGAGGAAGCTCATGCTGGCGTGAAACGCGTAGTCCTGTCTTTCACTCTCCAGTCCTGTGCCACAATGTCCTCATTTTTGCTTGCATTTTATTAAAGTTGTGAAAGAGTTTTATTCCCTACATGGTGTTGATACACTTTTGAGACCGGAGCAATTTTCCTTTTATTCTTCATTTTTTTTTCTTTCTTGCAGCAAAACCGAGACCTGGACATGTTCATCAACGCCTCCAAGAACTTTAATCTGAATATAACCTGGGCGCCAAGCTTCGCAGGTAACAGATTCCTCCCCACCTGTGCCCTGTGCTACAATGTGCTGCCTCGCTGGTTACAAAGCATCCTGACTGTTGTCTATGGGGCAGGAGGGACGTACCAGGGAGCTCTTGGACTCCTCTCTAGCGAATGCTCATTGATTATAATAGCAGGACATGCCTTAAAGGGGGTGTCTCACTACAACGAATGCTTTTTGTGTTAAAGATCTTGCACAAACAAGTCCCTTAATATGTGTCCATTACCAGTGTCCTACCTATTCCTAGATATCCCCTCTTGTATGGGCTGCATCAACTCCTCAGGTTGCTATAGCTACAGACCTGTTCAATCTCTTCTGATAGGCTGTCCGCACTGGTTGCTATAGCTACAGACCTGTTTGATCTCTCCTGATAGGCTGCCAGCGCTGGTTGCTATACTCGACTGTTACTCTCTCCTGATAGGCTGCAGCACTGTTGCTATGCTACAGACTGTTTGATCTCTCCTGATAGGCTGACAGCACTGGTTGCTATAGCTACAGACCTGTTTCATCTCTCTTGATAGGCTGCCAGCACTGGTTGCTATAGCTACAGACCTGGCTTCTACTGCAGCCTAGTGGAAGCCAGTAAACACGCCAAGTGAAACCAAGAAAACAGGACTGAGGTAAGATGAATCAGTGGAGTGAGACAACCCCTTTAACGGTTTCCCAGACACTAGTGGTTTATAGAGGACCTATGACATCTCCTGACTGTTCTCTATTAGTAAATCCTCGTGTTCCCTGTGTAATCACAGTTCTGGAGCCTCTTCTCATATAACTCTGGGCTGTGCTGTTCCTCTGTTATTCGTCCTAGAAATTCTTTACTAATTTGCCATCAGGGTGTTTCTATTCCAATTGGCAAATGGGTGTATCTATGCACACACTGACTGTCAGCATTGATTGGACAATATCAGAATGTGCAGGCCCCTCTCCCCCAATTGGTAACACCCAGCTGACGGATTGTAATAAATTTCTAGGAGGAGTAACAGAGGAACAGCACAACCCAGAGATAAAATAGAAGAGGCTCCAGAATTGTTATTTCATGGAAGAGAGAGGTAAACACCTTTCATGCAGGACAATATTTTTTGTTGAAATAGTTGGCTGTCACTTTGACCATTTTATATTGAGAAGACCTCTGACCGGTCTGTTTTAGTAAATCCTCGTGTTCTCTGTGAAATACCAATCCTGGATCCTCTTCTCTTATAACTCTGGGTTGTGTGGTTCATCTGTTATTCCTCCTAGAAATGTATGACTGAACCTGTCAGATGGGCGTTACCAATTGGGCGGTGTCCTGTACAGTCTGACATTGTCCAATCAGTGCTGACAGTGTATACAGGGACACACCCAGCTGACAGGTTCAGTCATACATTTTTCGGACGAATAACAGAGGGACAGCACAACCCAGAGTTATGAGAGAAGAGGCTCCAGAATTGTTATATCACAGGGAACACAAGGATTTCTATAGACATATCAGGAGAGGTCACAGGGATTAACTATTATAGACCTGTCAGGAGAGGTCACCTTTTAATGCTTCATTTACAGCGACTCCCAAATGATCAGATGAGAATATACATGAGCTGCAGGGGTGAGAACAGGAGCGCTCCCATCATCACCGATATCTTGCCATGTATAGGAATTTACAGAGCAGGCTTTTTGTGGTTATGCACACATACATTTTGTGTCAAGATCTCTCTGTCAATGAATGGAAATTTTCATATCGAAAGGCAAGGGGGCTCTAATCTCGGTCATGTTAGCCAATAGTTTGTTACAATGTTTCAGTGCAGGTAAAATGTGTCTATGAAGATTAGAGGATTGTCCAGAGTGGATACAATTGTAACAAACCCTCAGCTGTGAGAAATGCTGAGCCTTCTGTATGAAAACGGTCTAGCAGTAAAACTGTCTGTGTTGCCCCTAGCAACCGGTCAGAGCTCACGGCCACTGGTCAGAGCTCAGCTTTCATTTCATTTATTGCTCTAGAAAAAATTAAAGTGGGGTCGCCGGTCGGGCTGTGGGCGCCGGTCGGGGTTTGTGGGCCCCGGCGGTTGGTGGGGGCTTGTGGGGGGGCCGGTCGGGGGGCTGTGGGGGCGGTTCGGGGGGGCTTGTGGGCGGCGTCGGGGCTCGTGGGCGCCGGTCGGGGGCTGTGGGCGCCGGTCGGGGGCTGTGGGCGGCGCTCGGGGGCTGTGGGCGGCGCTCGGGGGGCTGGGGGCGGGCGGTCGGGGGGAGGGGGGGGTGGGGGCCCTGTGGGGGCGCGTCGGGGCTTGTGGGCGCCGCTCGGGGGCTGTGGGGCGGGGGGTTTTTCGCGGGGCTGTGGGCGGCGCTCGGGGGGCTGTGGGGGGCGGTCGGTGGGCTGTGGGCGGCCGGTCGGTGGCTGTGGGCGCGCGTGGGGTGGTGTGGGCGCCCGCTCGGGGGCTCGGGGGAGGCGCGTCGGGGGCTGGGGGGGCCCGCTCGGGGCTGGGGGCCCGCCGCTCGGGGGCTGTGGGCGCCGGTCGGGTGCTAGAGCCAACAAACAAAGACAGTCTTACTGCTAGACAGTTTTCATGCATGAGGTCCACTAGGTCTTCTGTAGAAACGTGCAGCCAAACACAAAGCACCTCTCCACCGATGGCCAGTTTCCAGGGTGTCTCAGCTGAAGGACACCACAGCTGTGGTCCCATTGCCAAGCAAGTTTTTGGCTAAATAAGGGGCTGTCCAGATCTGCCCTGTATCCAGCCAATGCGCTGATGATTTTTTATTACCTAAAGGGACAGAAAATGTTTCAAAATTGTTCTCAATGTAAAATACAGAAATATTTCCACCTCTGAAACGAAACCTGGGTCGCCCTGTGAATTGACAGCAAGCAGAGACCTTGAAAATGGTGAAATTGAATCCGTTGCAGAGCTTTAGTTCATACATTGGCAGCAGCATAGTCGGGGAATACGTTGTTCCTTGTCCGTCTAATGTGTCCCCTTCCTTCCAGCCGGCACCCAGGCAGGAGAAGAGATTCCCATCATCTCCAGGACCAACATCAAGGAATGTAAGGACACTTTCTCCAATGAGAAGTTCGACTTCCACAACAATCCCAACATCACCTTCTTCGTCTACGTCAGTAACTTCACCTGGCCCATAAAGATACAGGTATCCGCGCGCCTCCAAGTCGCTTTTCGATGTGTTCTTATATTGCAGGTCCTCGGTGGAGGGGAGCCCCTCTGTCTGCTGTTATCAGCAGCCTTATGTGAAGGATTGGTCGCAGGGAGCCATATACTCATACATGGGTGCTCCTGGGCTTTTACCTAACTAGATTTCTCAGGAAATATTTCTTAAATTTGAAATATTCAAAAGCTATGAAGCTATTGAAATCTCCTGCTTGCTGTCAGTGAATGGTTGCATTCAGCGGCTGAAACTGCTCCTGACCTTCTCCTGCTCGAGCGATCCTTGGTGAGCTGTACACCGCCGCACACTTCTCCTCTCCTGGACCCCTGGCTGATGGTACTTGCCTGCTATAGCGTGTCGTACAGCCAGAGATACATGTGTGCGGCTGCTGTAGGTAGCATGTGTGCGGCTGCTGTAGGTAGCATGTGTGCGGCTGCTATGTGCTTTTTGTGGGCTGCTGTTGGTGCATGTGTGCGGTGCTGAGGTAGCATGTGTGCGGGCCCCCGTAGGTAGCATGGCGGGTGTGTATGTGATGTGCGCGGCTGCTGTATGTAGATGTGTGCGGCTGCTGTGGTGATGTTGCGGTGCTGTGGTAGCTGTGTGGGGTGCTGTAGGTAGCATGTGTGCGGCTGCTGTAGGTTGCTGTGCGGGTGCGTTTGTAGATGTGGGGTTTCTGTATGTAGCTGTGGCGGTGCTGTATGTAGCATGTGCGCGGCTGCTGTATGTAGCATGTGCGCGGCTGCTGTATGTAGCATGTGCGCGGCTGCTGTATGTAGCATGTGCGCGGCTGCTGTATGTAGCATGTGCGCGGCTGCTGTATGTAGCATGTGCGCGGCTGCTGTTGTGATGGGGCGCGGCTGCTGTTTGTAGCTGTGGCGGTGCTGTATGTAGCATTTGGGGTGCGTTGTAGCTGGGGCGGCCCCGCTGAAAGTAGCATGTGTGGGCTGCTGTATGTAGATGTGCGCGGTGCTGTAGTAGCATGTGTGGGTGCTGTATGTGATGTGTGTCCGTGTTCCCCCTGTTTCAAAACCCCGTTCCTTCAGAGGAATTAATGTGGGTTGTTTGGGGTAAAATACTGTGGAGGCCTGTGGCTGCCAGGGCTACCCTTGTGACCACTATTCAGGTCTTTATGTTGGATATGTCTGGTTGTGGTGGGTTTACTGTCCCCGTCCGGGGTATGCTGGGTTGTAGTGGTTTCCCCGTGGTGTTGGGTATGCTTGGTTGTGGTGGTTTCCCCGCGGCTGTCCGGGGGAAAGCTCTGGTTTGGGTGGTTATCCCGTCCCCGTCCCGGGTTTTTCCCCTGGTTGTGGTGGGTTAACTTTCCCCAATCCTGGGTTGCTGTGGTTGTGGTGGTTATCCTGTGGCTGTCCTGGGTATGCTCTGGTTATGGTAGTTATCCTGTGGCTGTCCTGGGTATGCTCTGGTTGTGGTGGTTATCCTGTCCCCGTCCTGGGTATGCTCTGGTTGTGGTGGTTATCCTGTCCCCGTCCTGGGTATGCTCTGGTTGTGGTGGTTATCCTGTCCCCGTCCTGGTTGTGGTGGTTATCCTGTCCCCGTCCTGGGTATGCTCTGGTTGTGGTGGTTATCCTGTCCCCGTCCTGGGTATGCTCTGGTTGTGGTGGTTATCCTGTCCCCTTATTTTACTTCCCTCCGAATAAATTGTGGATTATATCGTTTAAACACAGGGAATTCTTCTTTGCTATGGATTTTTTTCGAGCCTGCGGTCCGTGCTGGCTTTATTTCGCTATCGGTGAGTGGTGTTTTGACTTTTCTTGTTTTCCTGTCCCGTCCTGGGGATGCTTGGGGGTTTTTTGGGGGGTTATCCTGGGCTGTCTGGTTATGTTGGTTATGATGGTTATCCTGTGGCTGTCCTGGGTATGCTCTGGTTGTGGTGGTTATCCTGTCCCCTTCCTGGGTATGCTCTGGTTGTGATGGTTATCCTGTGGCTGTCCCCGTCCTGGGTATGTTCTGGTTGTGGTGGTTATCCTGTCCCCGTCCTGGGTTTGCTCTGGTTGTGGTGGTTATCCTGTGGCTGTCCCCGTCCTGGGTATGCTCTGCTTATGATGGTTATCCTGTGGCTGTCCTGGGTATGTTCTGGTTGTGGTGGTTATCCTGTCCCCGTCCTGGGTATGCTCTGGTTGTGGTGGTTATCCTGTCTCCGTCCTGGGTATGCTCTGGTTGTGGTGGTTATCCTGTCCTGGTTGTGGTGGTTATCCTGTCCCCGTCTGGGTATGCTCTGGTTGTGGTGGGTTTTTGTGGTGTCCCCCCCCTTTTGGGTATGCTTGTTTGATGGTTTCCCGTGGCTGTCGGGTATGTTCTGGGTTTTGGGGTTTTCCTGTCCCCGTCCTGGTTGTGGTGGTTATCCTGTCCCCGTCCTGGGTATGCTCTGGTTGTGGTGGTTATCCTGTCCCCGTCCTGGGTATGCTCTGGTTGTGGTGGTTATCCTGTCCCCGTCCTGGGTATGCTCTGGTTGTGGTGGTTATCCTGTGGCTGTCCTGGGTATGCTCTGGTTGTGGTGGTTATCCTGTGGCTGTCCTGGGTATGCTCTGGTTGTGGTGGTTATCCTGTGGCTGTCCTGGGTATGCTCTGGTTGTGGTGGTTATCCTGTCCCCGTCCTGGGTATGCTCTGGGTTTTTTGGTGGTTATCCCGTGGTGTCCTGGGTTGTTTTTGGTTGTGGTGGTTATACTGTCCCCGTCCTGGGGTTTTTGTGGTTGTGGTGGTTATCCTGTCCCTGTCCTCTGGTTGTGGTGGTTATCCTGTCCCCGTCCTGGTTCTCTGGTTGTGGTGGTTATCTGTGGGGTCCTGGGTGTGTTTGGTTGTGGGGGTTATCCTCCCCCGTCCTGGGTTATGTCTGGTTTGGTGGTTATCCCGTCCCCCTCCCGGGGTTGATCTGGGTTGTGGTGGTTATCCTGTCCCCGTCCTGGGTATGCTCTGGTTGTGGTGGTTATCCTGTCCCCGTCCTGGGTATGCTCTGGTTGTGGTGGTTATCCTGTCCCCGTCCTGGGTATGCTCTGGTTGTGGTGGTTATCCTGTCCCCGTCCTGGGTATGCTCTGGTTGTGGTGGTTTTTCGTCCCGTCCCGGGTATGTTGGTTGTGGTGGTTATCCTGTCCCCGTCCTGGGTATGCTCTGGTTGTGGTGGTTATCCTGTCCCCATCCTGGGTATGATCTGGTTGTGGTGGTTATCCTGTCCCCATCCTGGGTATGATCTGGTTGTGGTGGTTATCCTGTCCCCATCCTGGGTATGATCTGGCTGTGGTGGTTATCCTGTGGCTGTCCTGGGTATGCTTGTTTTGGTGGGTTTCCTGTCCCCGTCCTGGGTAAGCTGGTTTTTAGTGGTTAAACCTGTGGCTGTCCCGGGTATGCTTGGGTTTTGGGATTATCGTCCCCCTCCGGGGAGCTTGGTTTGGGATTTTCCCGTCCCCCTCCTGGGGGAGTCTGGTTATGGTGTTTTGTCCCGTTGGTTGGGTGGGTTTTCCTGTCCCCCGTTGGGTATGCTTGGTTATGGGGTTATCTGTCCCCGTCCTGGGTATGCTCTGGTTGTGGTGGTTATCCTGTGGCTGTCCTGTCCCCGTCCTGGTTGTGGTGGTTATCCTGTCCCCGTCCTGGGTATGCTCTGGTTATGGTGGTTATCCTGTCCCCGTCCTGGGTATGCTCTGGTTGTGTGGTTATCCCTTTGGGTGCTGGGTATGCTCTGGTTTTGGTGATTATCCTGTCCCCGTCCTGGGTATGCTCTGGTTATGGTGCTTATCCTGTCCCCGTCCTGGTTGTGGTGGTTATCTTGTCCCCGTCCTGGGTATGTTCTGGTTGTGGTGGTTATCCTGTGGCTGTCCTGGGTATGCTCTGTCTGTGATGGTTATCTTGTCCCTGTCATGGGTATGCTCTGGTTGTGGTGGTTATCCTGTGGCCGTTCTGGGAATGCTCTGGCTGTGGTGGCTATCCTGTCCCCGTCCTGGGTATGCTCTGGCTGTGGTGGTTATCCTGTCCCCGTCCTGGGTATGCTCTGGTTGTGGTGGTTATCCTGTCCCCGTCCTGGGTATGCTCTGGTTGTGGTGGTTATCCTGTGGCTGTCCTGGGTATGCTCTGGTTGTGGTGGTTATCCTGTCCCCGTCCTGGGTATGCTCTGGTTGTGGTGGTTATCCTGTCCCCGTCCTGGGTAGCCGGGTTTTAGTGGTTTCCTGTGGGGTCCTGGGTTTTCTCTGTTGTGGTGATTTTCCCGTCCCCCTCCCGGGGAGCTCTGGTTTTGGTGGTTATCCTGTCCCGTCCTGGTTATGCTGTGGTTGTGGTGGTTATCCTGTGGCCGTCCTGGGTATGCTCTGGTTATGGTGGTTATCCTGTGGCTTTCCTGGGTATGCTCTGGTTGTGGTGGTTATCCTGTCCCTGTCCTGGGTATGCTCTGGTTGTGGTGGTTATACTGTCCCCGTCCTGGGTATGCTGTGGTTGTGGTGGTTATCCTGTCCCCGTCCTGGGTATGCTCTGGTTGTGGTGGTTATCCTGTCCTGGGTATGCTCTGGTTGTGGTGGTTATCCTGTCCCCGTCCTGGGTATGCTCTGGTTGTGGTGGTTATCCTGTCCCCGTCCTGGGTATGCTCTGGTTGTGGTGGTTATCCTGTCCCCGTCCTGGGTATGCTCTGGTTGTGGTGGTTATCCTGTGGCTGTCCTGGGTATGCTCTGGTTGTGGTGGTTATCCTGTCCCTGTCCTGGGTATGCTCTGGTTGTGGTGGTTATCCTGTCCCTGTCCTGGGTATGCTCTGGTTGTGGTGGTTATCCTGTCCCTGTCCTGGGTATGCTCTGGTTATGGTGGTTATCCTGTGGCTGTCCTGGGTATGCTCTGGTTGTGGTGGTTATCCTGTGGCTGTCCTGGGTATGCTCTGGTTGTGGTGGTTATCCTGTGGCTGTCCTGGGTATGCTCTGGTTGTGGTGGTTATCCTGTCCCCGTCCTGGGTATGCTCTGGTTGTGGTGGTTATCCTGTGGCTGTCCTGGGTATGCTCTGGTTGTGGTGGTTATCCTGCGGCTGTCCTGGGTTTTTGCTTGGTTGTGGTGGTTACCCCCCCCCGTCCTGGGTTTGTCTGTTTTGGTGGTATCCTGTCCCGTCCTGGTATGCTTGGTTTTTGGGGGTTATCCTTTCCCCCCCCTGGGGAGCTTGGCTGTGTTGGGGCTCCTGTCCCCCTCCTGGTATGCTTGGCGTGGTGGCTACGTCCCCCCCCCTCCTGAGTATGCTCTGGCTGTTGTGGCTATCCTGTCCCCGTCCTGGGTATGCTCTGGTTGTGGTGGTTATACTGTCCCCGTCCTGGGTATGCTCTGGGTGTGGGGGTATTGTCCCCCTCCCGAGTATGCTGGCTGTGGTGGCTATCTGTCCCCCTCCCGAGTTGTCTGGGTGTGGTGGCTATCCTTCCCCCTCCCGGGGATGCTTGGTTATGGTGGTTTCTGTCCCTGTTGGGTTTTGCTCTGGTTGTGGTGGTTTTCCTGTCCCTGTCGGGGATGCTCTGGTTATGGGGAGTTTCTGTGGGTGTTGGGTAAACTCTGGTTGTGGTGGTTTTTCTGTGGCGTTGGGTTTTGCTCTGGTTGTGGTGGTTATCCTGTCCCCGTCCTGGTTGTGGTGGTTATCCTGTCCCCGTCCTGGTTGTGGTGGTTATCCTGTCCCCGTCCTGGTTGTGGTGGTTATCTTCCCCCTCCCTGGTTGTGGGGGGGTTTTCCTGTCCCCCGTCCGGGGTTTTGGTGGTTATCCTGTCCCCGTCCTGGTTGTGGTGGTTATCCTGTCCCCGTCCTGGGTATGCTCTGGTTGTGGTGGTTTCCCGTCCCGTCCTGGGATGCTCTGGTTGTGGTGGTTATCCAGTCCCCGTCCTGGGTATGCTCTGGTTGTGGTGGTTATCCGTCCCTTGGGTTTGCTTTTGGTTGTGGTGGTTTTCCGTCCCGTCCGGGTATGATTGGTTTTTGGTGGTTTTCTGGGTGTCCGGGGGATGCTCTGGTTATGATGGTTATCCTGTGGCCGTTCTGGGTATGCTCTGGCCGTGGTGGTTTCTGTTTCCCCCTCCCGGTATGCTCGGTTGTGGTGGTTATCCTGCGGCTGTCCTGGGTATGCTCTGGTTGTGGTGGTTATCCTGTCCCCGTCCTGGGTATGCTCTGGTTGTGGTGGTTATCCTGTGGCTGTCCTGGGTATGCTCTGGTTGTGGTGGTTATCCTGTGGCTGTCCTGGGTATGCTCTGGTTGTGGTGGGTATCCTGTCCCTGTCTTGGATATGCTCTGGCCGTGGTGGTTATCCTGTCCCCGTCCTGGGTATGCTCTGGCCCCGGTGTTATCCGTGGCTTCCGGGATGCTCTGGTTTGGGGGTTTCCTGTCCCGTCCTGGATTTATTGGTTGTGGTGGTTATCCTGTCCCCGTCCTGGGTATGCTCTGGTTATGGTGCTTATCCTGTCCCCGTCCTGGGTATGCTCTGGTTGTGATGGTTATCCTGTCCCTGTCCTGGGTATGCTCTGGTTGTGGTGGTTATCCTGTCCCTGTCCTGGGTATGCTGTGGTTGTGGTGGTTTTCCGTCCCCCTCCCGGGTAGCTTGGGTTTTGGTATTATCCGTGGCCTGTCCTGGGTATGCTCTGGCCGTGGTGGTTATCCTGTCCCCGTCCTGGGTATGCTCTGGTTATGATGGTTATCCTGTGGCTGTCCGGGTTGTCTGGGTTTTAGTGGGTTATCTGTCCCCGTCCTGGGTTGCTTGGGTTTTGGTGGGTTTTCCTGTGGCTGTCCTGGGGTTGCTCTGTTTTTAGTGGTTATCCCGTCCCCCTCCGGGTATGCTTGGTTTGGTGGTTTCCTGTCCCGTCCTGGGAATGCTTGGTTGTGGGGGGTTTCTGTCCCCGTCCTGGTTGTGGTGGTTATCCTGTCCCCGTTTCCCGGGATGCCTGGTTGTGGTGGTTATCCTGTCCCCGTCCTGGGTATGCTCTGGTTGTGGTGGTTATCCTGTGGCTGTCCTGGGTATGCTCTGGTTGTGGTGGTTATCCTGTCCCCGTCCTGGTTATGCTCTGGTTATGGTGGTTATCCTGTCCCCGTCCTGGGTATGCTGTGGTTGTGGTGGTTATCCTGTCCCCGTCCTGGGTATGCTCTGGTTGTGGTTGTTATCATGTCCCCGTCCTGGGTATGCTCTGGCCGTGGTGGTTATCCTGTCCCCGTCCTGGGTATGCTCTGGCCGTGGTGGTTATCCTGTCCCTGTCCTGGGTATGCTCTGGTTATGATGGTTATCCTGTGGCTGTCCCCGTCCTGGGTATGCTGTGGTGGTTATCCTGTCCCCGTCCTGGGTATGCTGTGGTGGTTATCCTGTCCCCGTCCTGGGTATGCTCTGGCCGTGGTGGTTATCCTGTCCCCGTCCTGGGTATGCTCTGGTTGTGGTGGTTATCCTGTGGCTGTCCTGGGTATGCTCTGGTTGTGGTGGTTATCCTGTCCCCGTCCTGGGTATGCTCTGGTTGTGGTGGTTATCCTGTGGCTGTCCTGGGTATGTTGGCGTGGTGGTTATCCCGTCCCCGTCCTGGTTTTTTGCTCTGGGCCCTGGTGGTTTCCCGTCCCTGTCCTGGGTATGCTTGGTTGTGGTGGTTTTTCCCCGTGGCTGTCCTGGTTATGCTCTGGTTGTGGTGGTTATCCTGTCCCTGTCCTGGGTATGCTCTGGCCGTGGTGGTTATCCTGTCCCCGTCCTGGTTATGCTCTGGCCGTGGTGGTTATCCTGTCCCTGTCCTGGGTATGCTCTGGTTGTGGTGGTTATCCTGTGGCTGTCCTGGGTATGCTCTGGTTGTGGTGGTTATCCTGTCCCTGTCCTGGGTATGCTCTGGCCGTGGTGGTTATCCTGTCCCCGTCCTGGTTATGCTCTGGCCGTGGTGGGTATCCTGGCCCTGGCCTGGGTATGCTCGGGTGGTGGTGGTTATCCTGTGGCTGTCCCGGGTTTGCTTGGTTGTGGTGGTTATCCTGTCCCGTCCCGGTATGCTTTTGTTTTGGTGTTTTCTGTCCCCGTCCTGGGTATGCTCTGGTTGTGGTGGTTATCCTGTCCCCGTCCGGGGGATGCTTGGCCGTGGTGGGTTATCCCGTCCCCCTCCGGGGGATGGGGTGGTGGTTACCTGCCCGTCCTGGGTATGCTTGGGTGGTGGTTTCCTGTTCCCCCTCCGGGTTGTTGTGGTGGTTATCCTGTCCCTGTCCTGGGTATGCTCTGGTTATGGTGGTTATCCTGTCCCCGTCCTGGGTATGCTCTGGCCGTGGTGGTTATCCTGTCCCCGTCCTGGGTATGCTCTGGTTGTGGTGGTTATCCTGTCCCCGTCCTGGGTATGCTCTGGCCGTGGTGGTTATCCTGTCCCCGTCCTGGGTATGCTCTGGTTGTGGTGGTTATCCTGTCCCCGTCCTGGGTATGCTCTGGTTGTGGTGGTTATCCTGTATCTGTCCCCCTCCTGGTTATATTTTGGTTTTCATCGTTCCCCTTTGCCGGTCGCGGTGACACCATGCAATGCTCCTGACACCTCTCCTTGTCTCAGTCTGAGGAGCGGCGGCGGCTCTGCTGTAAGCCTCTGTTTTTAGAAACCTAAGCTCCTGTGTCTCACGAGTCGTCTGCTTCCTCTGTTCTTCTTAAAGGACCCTCCCTGTCCCTGCTCCTCTGAGATGGGTCCTTCCAGCTCGGTGAATTGGGGCTTATCGCTCTGCGCCTCTCAAAGCGACGCAGGTGCAGGACTGGTTCCTCCACTTCTTCCCTGCAGAGCAGCAGTTACACCCGACCTGTGCAGGGAACCTCAGTCTCCCTCTATGAGCCCACAGGACAGACCGTTCAGATTCAGTGTCTTCCGGTGTCTTCCTTGGGTTTCCCGGCAGCTCAGGACGTCTGGAAGTGTTCACCGCCTGCTTCCTTCATAGGACGTTCCCTCTCCTTACAGCAAACCTGTCAGGAAATCACAAAGGAGGCAAAGCTGAGCTGTAGTGTATGGCAGGATTTATAAGAGGAAAAAGTCCTGCCCTCTCCACCCACACACAGTCACTGACAGTGTGCTCTGTATACTCACTGATACAGTTACTGTGTGTGGGTGGAGAGGGCAGGACTTTTTCCTCAGACATCTACTCTCCCTCTATCATATAACCCTATATATCACAGAGCTCAGCTTCTCTCCTCTATCATATAACCCCATATATCACAGAGCTCAGCTTCTCTATCATATAACCCTATATATCACAGAGCTCAGCTTCTCTATCATATAACCCTATATATCACAGAGCTCAGCTTCTCTATCATATAACCCTATATATCACAGAGCTCAGCTTCTCTCCCTCTATCATATAACCCTATATATCACAGAGCTCAGCTTCTCTATCATATAACCCTATATATCACAGAGCTCAGCTTCTCTATCATATAACCCTATATATCACAGAGCTCAGCTTCTCTACATCATATCCCTATATATCACAGAGCTCAGCTTCTCTCCATCATATAACCCTATATATTACAGAGCTCAGCTTCTCTATCATATAACCCTATATATCACAGAGCTCAGCTTCTCTCCTCTATCATATAACCCTATATATCACAGAGCTCAGCTTCTCTCCTCTATCATATAACCCTATATATCACAGGGCTCAGCTTCTCTCCCTCTATCATATAACCCTATATATCACAGAGCTCAGCTTCTATCCCTCTATCATATAACCCTATCAGAGCTCAGCTCTCTCCTCTATCATATAACCCTATATATCACAGAGCTCAGCTTCTCTATCATATAACCCTATATATCACAGAGCTCAGCTTCTCTATCATATAACCCTATATATCACAGAGCTCAGCTTCTCTCCTTCTATCATATAACCCTATATATCACAGAGCTCAGCTCCTCTATCATATAACCTTATATATCACAGAGCTCAGCTTCTCTCCCTCTATCATATAACCCTATATATCACAGAGCTCAGCTTCTCTATCATATAACCCTATATATCACAGAGCTCAGCTTCTCTACCTCTATCATATAACCCTATATATCACAGAGCTCAGCTCCTCTATCATATAACCTTATATATCACAGAGCTCAGCTCCTCTCCTCTATCCTCTAACCCTATATATCGCAGAGCTCAGCTCTTCTATCATATAACACTATGTATCACAGATCTCCTCTCCTCTATCCTATAACCCTATATATCACAGAGCTCAGCTCCTCTCCTCTATCATATAATAGGGCGGCATAAACCACCTGACGGGTTTGCTGTGTCAGTGCTTGGCTCCCTCTCTCTCCCATGTGCCAGTGTCTCTGCTCTTCTCCAGTATTGTCCAGGACACAGGTCCCAGAGCTCCTCAGGCTCCAGACATATCAGTGTTTTCCTCTTGTCCTTGCCTTCCTTTTAGTCGTCCAACCGCCCTTCTTGTTTTTTTCTTCTATGTTTGTTTTTGGTCTCCTTCATGTATATCCTTCTTTCTTTCTTCTTTCCTTGGCTTTCCCTAGTGTTTTCTGTTCCCTCTCCTCCTCTCTATCCGGTGTATTGATTTGCGTCATACCTTTATGGGCATTTGAACGTGGCATGTCTCTTCCAGGTGGCCTTTGCGAGCACCAGAAGGGTCCCACCACTGTGAATATCCTCTGGACTGCCGCAATGCATGACTTGGTCTATAATAGTGCTATGATATATCTGTTGGCGAGACACTGCTATTATTCGATGTTATTGCTATGATGTGAATAAAGCAATCTGCAAGCCACAAGTGGGTGATCCGTGGATTTTCTGTGTTTGACACCATGGTTGGCTCTCGGTTTCACCTACTCGGTTATCTTAGGGTATGTTCACACGGGCTAATTTCGAAATTTCGGTAATCCACAGTTCTCATAGAGAGCTATGGATTACGCCTCCTCTCCCCGGGCGTACAATACGATCGTATTGTACACCCGGGGAGATAAGTGACATGTCAATTACTTGCAGCGAATACGCGCCGTGAGTACTGACTATCAATGGGGCCAGTGTTCTTAATTGGCTACTATTCCATTTACTTTGAGTTTCTGTTTCTCACCTGTTTAACTTCTTGCGACCGCACATTGTTCCTTATGCATTGACTTTTCCGAGCTCTATATGAAGAGGAAGCGAGTGGGGAGAGGAGGCGTAATCCATAGTTCTCTATTAGAGCTATGAATCACCGTAATTGCGGCGCGCATTTTGCATGTATTAAAGCACAAATAGGCGACGCAGTGTGTGCCGCGATTACACCATGTGAACATTCCCTTACACTCCCCTCCGTAGTCGCAGCAGGACATGCTATGCTTCCCCCTGTCATCACAGGGAAAACGCAGAAAAAATGGGATATTAATTACTCAAACACACAGAAACAAGGCCATGCTCACAGCTCAGAGGCTGGACTGAAACTGAACCCAGTAAAGAGGCAACACTGGCCCCTATGCTACTTGGGAAAGATGCAGCTGATTGCTGAGCTGTAGCTCACATACCCCTCCACTAGGGAAACTATTAGACTGCACATTAAATTAATACCTGTTCACACAGTATGCAGAAAAGCCACAGTATATTATATGGGGAGATTGCACAAATGCAAAAATACCGATAGGACAACCACTCACAGCCTTCTAAATATGAGGGGGGGTGGTTGCTGGCATTATAATTGCATATAGATAAGGTGATACAAAAGGGTGTCATTTATATAGATGCGTGTGGTGCACCATGCTAGCTTACAGCATATAACGCATCTACTATTCGATTGGGCGGGCTGCCCAGCACTTTTTAGGTGTCCAACACAAAAATACAATCACCCTCTGGGTGGTGCACCATGCGTATCTGCATTAATGGCACCTTTTTTGTATCGCCATATCTATATGCAATTATAATACCAGCAACCTCCCCCTTCATACATAGAAGGTGTGTGAGTGGTTGTCTTATTGGTATTTTTGCATTTGTGCAATCTCCCCACGTATTATACTGTGGCTTTTCTGCATACTGTGTGAACAAGTATCAATTTAATGTGCAGTCTAATTGTTCCCCTAGTGGAGGAGTATGTGAACTACTGCTCAGCAATCAGCTGCACCTGTTTATCTTTCCCAAGTAGCATAGGGGCCAGTGTTGCCTCTTTACTGGGTTCAGTTTTCAGTCCAGCCTTTGAGCTTTCCCCCCGTAGTCGCAGCAGGCCGTCCTGCGCTTGCCCCCGTAGTCGCAGCAGGCCGTCCTACGCTTGCCCCCCGTAGCGCAGCAGGCCGTCCTACGCTTGCCCCCCCGTAGTCGCAGCAGGCCGTCCTACGCTTGCCCCCCCGTAGTCGCAGCAGGCCGTCCTACGCTTGCCCCCCCGTAGTCGCAGCAGGCCGTCCTACGCTTGCCCCCCGTAGTCGCAGCAGGCCATCCTACGCTTGCCCCCCGTAGTCGCAAACAGGCCGTCCTACGCTTGCCCCCCGTAGTCGCAGCAGGCCGTCCTACGCTTGCCCCCCGTAGTCGCAGCAGGCCGTCCTACGCTTGCCCCCCCCTCCCCCCCGTAGTCGCAGCAGGCCGTCACACATTGTCGTCAGCTGCCTTCCTTTCGCCAGTGGGCACAGCCACCATCTCCTTTGCCCACCTCACCCCCAAGCTTGACCTGTGTCCTGGAGCAGAGTGATCTTGGCCCGTCTTCACCGTTGACAGGGGCCTGTGTGATAGGCATTACAATCACATTCATAGAAAACTCTGAAAGGAACAAGAGTGCATCAAGTTATTCTTTTGGTTGCTGTTCTGGGGAATACAGATGTAGCAGAGCTTATATTGCTATGGGCAAATGGTTTCTACCAGTTACACTATAGAGTTGTACTGGTTGAGGCTGGAAGTAGCTTCTACATGTTACCTGCACCGCTTCCTTCTATACCTTCCTTCTAGTTGTCAGGGTTGTAAGTACCTGGCTCTCTGTGGTGTGGGCTCCGCCAGTGGACCCGCTCGGCTCTGCTACATCAGTAAGGTTACAATGGGCACCTTTTTCCAGTGTGAGTGCTGTCATTATGCAGGTGCTGCTATGCGCCCCTTGTGCTGTCCGGCCCTATGAATGGAGCCCTGTGCACAGGTTTAGGGAATTGCAGCTTCCCCAGCCCATGTTTTTGCTCCTCTATAAATATCCCTGAAGTGGTCTGAGGCCGCCTGTTGGTTTAGGATGTTTTTTCTGCTCCCACAAATTCCTACTTCCAAGCCGTCCACATAGAGCGGCCTGTGCGCCGGTGAATGGCCGCTCTGTGCTCGCCGCATACTTTGAGGGATGGCGGGGAGTAAATACCTTGTCTCCAAAGAGGAAAACAGCCCGGTATGTTGTTTGTGCTGGGGCCCTGCTCGCACAGACCTGCTCCTATCCCCTGACCAAACATCAATATCAACAGTGGCTGGCAGTTCACATGTCTGCCTGCGGGGGGGCGCATGCCCAGCATATACAGGGATCGGTGAGAATGGAAAGGTGACAATCCATCAGTAATCCATCATCAAGACAGCTGAAGATAAAAGGGTCCTGTGATATATAGGGTTATATGATAGAGGGAGAGGAGCTGAGCTCTGTGATATATAGGGTTATATGATAGAGGGAGAGGAGCTGAGCTCTGTGATATATAGGATTATAAGATAGAAGAAGAGGGAAGGGAGAAGAAGAGAGCTGAGCTCTGTGATATATAGGGTTATATGATAGAGAGAGAAGCTGAGCTCTGTGATATATAGGGTTATATGATAGAGGAGAGAAGCTGAGCTCTGTGATATATAGGGTTATATGATAGAGGAGAGAGCTGAGCTCTGTGATATATAGGTTATATGATAGAGGAGAACTGAGCTCGTGATATATAGGGTTATAGGATAGAGGAGAGAAGCTGAGCTCTGTGATATATGGGGTTATATGATATAGGAGAGGAGCTGAGCTCTGTTATATAGGGAAATATGATAGAGGAGAGGAACTGAGCTCTGTGATATATAGGGTTATATGGTAGAGAGGAGAGGAGCTGAGCTCTGTGATATATAGGGTTATATGATATAGGAGAGGAGCTGAGCTCTGTGATATATAGGGTTATATGATATAGGAGAGAAGCTGAGCTCTGTGATATATAGGGTTATATGATATAGGAGAGGAGCTGAGCTCTGTTATATAGGGATATATGATAGAGGAGAGAAGCTGAGCTCTGTGATATATAGGGTTATATGATATAGGAGAGCAGCTGGCTCTGTGATATATAGGGTACAGTTTCCTTGCAGCGCCACCCCTGGAGAAATTGGATATTACATAGTGCCCATTCAAATCAATGGGCTTTCTTTGTAATACAGGACAGGTCTTTAAAGGGTAGTCCCATTTCGGGAAATTCTCTTCTCCGGCACTAGACAAGCTAGCGAGCTAGTGCCGTCGTCCTGAGTCACTTCTATGGAAGTTCTGAGTATAGCCAAACGCACACACTCGGCTGTACTCGGAACTCCCATAGAAGTGAATGAGGAGAACGGCACTAGCGCCTCCCTCCTCATTGACATGCAGGGCCAGATCGCAGCGTGTTCCGAGTGGCCAGAGAAGAGAATTTCCCGAAACGGGACTACCCTTTTAACTAATTGGACCTGCATAGGGGCACAGTTTACAGGAATATGTATTATTGATCCAGCACGGCAATTAAATTTCTTATTAAAAAATGCAAAAATGTATTTGTTAAAGTACTCACATAAATCCATTCAGCATCAGGCAGAGAAAAGAGGCACACTGATTCACACTCACGCGTTTCGTGCGGTATTCGTCCGCTGTTACTAATAGCAACAATGTTAAGAAGCGTTTGGCTCTGTGCCTTACTCCTTATCACTCTTTGTATAAGGCTTTGTCTCCAGGAGAATGGAGATTCCCTGGACACTGAAAACTTCTTCTGTATGTCTTTGTCTCTTCTTTCTCAAGCGTGTTATACTAATTGGAAAACCAAAGTGAACTCCCTTAGCAGATGATTTGAGTCTGACAAAAATTATTACTTGAACACTCAGGTATATTATAAAAAGGGTTTGCTAAACTGGAGAGCCCCTTTAAGAGGGGCAGAGGTCTTGGTTGGTTTTGGTTGGAGCTCCAGATCTGGCCTTTATGCATAGATCTGAGCATTTTAGGTAATCTGAGACGGTGGCTTCAGTGGACAATTTGTTGGTTACTGTGCTGTTTTACTGTGGACTATAATAATACACCCAACAATGTGTGAATGTATGTGGGAGAAATCTCAGCAGCAAGTGTTCAGTTTCCGAACAGCGCCCCTGGAGGAGGAATGAAGTAGTGCATGGCACCTATGGAAGAAAATGTCTCTCCTTGTAAAATCTGCTGGAGCCGGAGATGCTTTTCCTCTTCACATAGAGGAAAGGGTCTGACCTGTTAGACTCGATCACCAACAGTTTATAGTTGACGTCCAGGTATGATGAGTCCATTGGCGCGGGGGCGCTATCTTCTTGTATCATGGTATGTTATCTGCTGGGTGTAGCCATAGTCACAGGGCATGGTGTGATCTTGGGCACGAACTCATGCCTATTACTCGATCGGCTTCCCGTCCTGCCGTATTTTGTGAATTTCCTGTGTAATTATCTGAAATGACTGGATGACCTACTTCACCGGCTACTTAGTGGAGTCGTCATTCCTGTCAGGTATCACATCCTGCTGATTGATGTGCGGTGTGGAGCGTACAGGGAGCAGCGTGTTAATGATAGGCGAGGACTGTATACAGCAGAGGCTATAGAGCTGATTATATCTGAGGTATATAATGGGCCGCTCACCCAGAGCCTGACATGAGTGTCACCTTGAGCTCTGTACTTAGATAAGCTATCTGCTTTATATAATCATGTTTGAGGACCTGATTAGAGTGAATAGTAGGTGGCCTTGGTTCTAGAACCAAATTTGTGAGCTACAGTGGGCCTTATGTATGAAAGCTGTCTAGAAGTAAGACTGTCCATTCGCAGTCCATATAACCAATCAGAGCTCAGCCTTTAGTTTTCCAGAGGACTATATGAATCAAAATTTGAGGTTTGGTCGCTATGGGCTCTGATTGGTCGCTGTTGGGCTCTGATTGGTCGCTATTGGGCTCTGATTGGTCGCTATTGGGCTCTGATTGGTCGCTATGGGCTGTGGATGCTATGGGCTGTGGATGCTGTGATTTCCGATTGGTTGCTATGAGCTCCGGTTGCTATGGGCTCTGATTGGTCGCTATTGGGCTCTGATTGGTCGCTATTGGGCTCTGATTGGTCGCTATGGGCTCTGATTGGTCGCTATGGGCTGTGGATGCTGTGATTTCCAATTGGTTGCTATGAGCTCCGGTCGCTATTGGGCTCTGGACGGGCGCTATTGGGCTCTGGTTGGTCGCTATTGGGATCTGATCGGTCGCTATTGGGCTCTGATCGGTCGCTATTGGGCTCTGATTGGTCGCTATGGGCTCTGATTGGTCGCTATGGGGCTCTGATTGGTCGCTATTGGGCTCTGATTGGTCGCTATTGGGCTCTGATTGGTCGCTATGGGGCTCTGATTGGTCGCTATGGGGCGGTGATTGTTCGCTATGGGGGCTGATTGGTCGCTATGGGCTGTGGATGCTGTGATTTCCATTGGTTGCTATGAGCTCCGGTCGCTATTGGGCTCTGATTGGTCGCTATTGGGCTCTGATTGGTCACTATTGGGCTCTGTTTGGTCGCTATGGGCTGTGGATGCTGTGATTTCCGATTGGTTGCTATGAGCTCCGGTTGCTATGGGCTCTGGTTGGTCGCTGTGGGCTTTGGTTGGTCGCTGTGGGCTCTAATTGTTTGATCGCTTTAGGCTCTGGTTGGTTGCTGTGGCCTTTGGTTTGCTGCTATGGGCTCTGGTTGCTATGGGCTCTGGTTGCTATGGGCAACAGAAAGTCTGGTTTGTTGCTTTGGGCTCTGGTTGCTATGGGCAACAGAAAGTCTCTGGTTTGATGCATTTGCCTCTGGTTTGTTGCTATGAGCTCTGATTGGTTGCTATGGGCAACAGAAACACTTACTGCTTGACGGTTTTCATACATAAGACCTCTTGTTTTCCCATGTGCATTTTCATTAAATTCATGCAGATTTCCTGGAGGGGTTCGCGTGTATTCTATGCACAAATGCAGGTGACTTTCCGCCATATGAATGGTTTCTTAGGGTTCTAGCAGCCGGACACCAAACATAAGCTGATCATAGGGTGTCCAGCTGCTAAGATGCTAAGAAACCATTCCCATGGGGCAAAGTCACCTTGAACTGAGCACATAACCCCTCTAAGAAACCGCACGAATTTCCGCAAAGTCGCCCAAAATTCGGCTCGGGCCGAGTCATATCCTACACTTTTTCCTGTCCTATTAGCAGAGCGAGACAATGACATACGTTTGGAAAGCCTATGATATAAGTAAGCTGGTCTTGGTATATTATTACTATACATAAATCAGCGCACAATATAATAAAAATAGGGCCGCACAGGGGCCTGAACAAAACCCTACTCAAACTAGAATCCCACCCCCTCCAGAGCAGGACATAGCAGCAGCGCATAGACCATTTTAATGGACTATCCGTAACCTACTTGAGCTAAATTAGGCAGAAGAGCAGTTCTATCTCCCAGTAACAAACTAGAGGGGAATCCTGGGGTATCCGCCCAAGGCCCCCATATGTTCTCGAATTTTAGCTGCGCGGTCTCTTTCCGGTCTCAGTGTAGAATTTACTTTGTTGATAATTCTTTGGCTGTTGCACCATTAGGTTGGATCCAGTGAAAGGCAATAAGCTTTCTAGCAATGTAGAGTAGTTTGGAGATGCTGAGGGCCACCATAGAGTCCTTCGTGGCTCCCTCAATTAACCCCATTATACGTGACCAGGGTTCTGCCAGAATAGAAATACCATGAACAGAACAAATCATTTCTAAAACTTCATTCCAAAACTTCCCTAAGGGTATGGTCACACGGCTTATTTTAGGACGCATTTCGCTCCGTATTTCACGGCGTACTGCGCTCTAATATGAGCGAAATTTGCCCCAATCATTACGGTTATCCACAGTTTTCATAGAGAACTATGGATTACGCCTCCTTTCCCCGGGCGTACAATACGATCGTATTGTACGTGCGGGGAGATAATTGACATGTCTGCTTGTAATGCTGGTCTATGGGGCCGGTGGGCAGCCAGTCCCCCCACCCCCCGAAGACCCAGCGTAATTGCAGGGCGTACAGTACGCCCCGCAATTAAGCCGTGTGACCATACCCTAACGCTGTGCACTCCCAAAACATATGCTTCGGATTGGTTTCCTGGTTCTCCCACAGGCTGCCGATTTAGTTGCTTAAAAATCAGGTCAGGCCAAATCATCCCCATCCGAATCGGAAGTGCAGCACTATTCACCAGCAAACCCGCAACTCCCAGGAGGTCCTGACTGTATCAGGTTCATGCTGGGAGTTGTAGTGGCACATTGACTTAGCGGTTAGCTCTGTGTTACCTTGCCCTATTCAAATCCAACCAAAGACAACACCTGCATTGATTTTATTTTTATTTTTTTATGTCCCCCTATATTTGGGTGGGCTTTTTTCCATATTCTAAAAACATTCTGATGGGTAAATTAGGTTGTAAGCCCCCAATGGGGACAGGGACCACTGTGATTGATGACAACCTCTGTACAGCGCTGCGGATTAAGTCAGCGCTCTAAGGCTATGTTCACACGGCTTAAATTGGGGCGCATTTTGCTGCGTATTTCGCGGCGTACTGCACTCAAAAATGAGCGAAATGCGCCCCGGTCATTACGGTAATCCACAGCTCTCATAGAGAACTATGGATTACGCCTCCTCTCCCCGGACGTACAATATGCCGCACGGGGAGAGAAGTGACATGTCAATTATTCACGGCGCTTACGCAACGCGAGTAATGTAAGTCTATGGGGCCGGCGGGCTGCCCCCCCGCCCCCCCCGCGCCGCGGGAGGAGGCATGTATTGGCGCAAGCTCCCGAACACCCGGCGTAATTGCGGCCGTACTGTACGCCCTGCAATTAGCCGTGTGAAAATATACAGTAAATAAGATAAAGAAAAGGCCATTGAGTTAGGGCATGTTCACACAGTGTGTTGGATCCGTTTTTAGATGCGTGTTTGGATCCGTGTTTCAGACCCTAAACGGACCTAAACCCGCATCTAGCAATGTGCAGTGTGAGTCCACATTGCTTTCTATGTAAAACACGCATCGGCCTTCAGACGAGTGATCGGTGATGTCTCATTCTGTCTTTCGGATCCGTTCAAAGGATTGTCCTGTCAATTCTTGATCCGGTTGATGCAGCAGGAGCCCTATTTAAAACCATAGGGTGTGATCCTGCTGCAGCCAACATGCAGCCAAATACGCAGCTGCCTGTTGGATGTGTTTTGGACGCGACTTACGCGTTATGCCCACCCTGCTGAGGGCAGCACAAGCTAATGTCAGACCTGCTGTTTCCAGCGCTGTGTCCCTTATTCTGTAAGATGCTGCAGTTTTTGTGTATCTAATGCTCAAATCTGCAGTTTTCACCTGAAAAGTCATGAAAAGTCAGTTTTTACATGCCCCGCCCACCTGAGGCTAGCCCCGCCCACCTTAACTGATAAACCTATTACTTTGAATAGGTAGAAACATGTGAATAACTGTCAGGTGGGCGGGACTAGCCTTTGGGGGGCGGGGTTAACACCTGCTCATGAATAAGATTTGAGCATTAAATGCTCTAAAAATGCAGCATCTTACAGAATGAGGGACACAGCGCTGGAAACAGCAGGTCTGACACTGGCTTGTGCTGCCCTCAGCCAGGGCGGCATAAATTATGTGACAGGTTCTCTTTAAATGCGTTTTTAGGATCAAAAAACAGATCCAACGTGCCGTGTAAACATACACTTAGTCTTGCCATTATATCATCAGCAGCACAAATCTCTCTTAAGAGTGTCAGCGCAGGTGAAATATGTCTTCCAGCACCTAAGATGAAAGTGTTTCAGATATAAAATGTATATTCTTTTGTTCAATTGCATTAAAAATGTGCAACTGTCATGACACTCCAAATCCTCAGACGCGTTTCGTGCAGCACCGAAAACGGGCTGGTGCCCAAAATGCGTCTGCTGATCTGGAGTGTCATGGCTGCTTTACATGTTTAAAGGGATCCTGTCACATAGATTATGCCCCTTGCTGAGGGCAGCACAAGCTAGTGTCAGACCTGCTGTTTCCAGCACTGTGCCCCTTATTCTGTAAGATTCAGCAGTTTTAGAGCATTTACCCATCAAATCTTATTCGTGAGCAGGTGTTAGCCCCGCCCACCAAAGGCTAGCCCCGCCCATTGACAATTATTCACATGTTTCTACCTATTCAAAGTAATAGGTTTGTCAGTTGAGGTGGGTGGGGCTAGCCTCCGATTGGCCGGGTTTGAAAAAAACTGACTCTCTGAAGGACTCTTCGAATGACTCCTCTGGCTGAAAACTTCAGATTTGAGCATTAAATGCACGAAAACTCCAGCATCTTCCAGAGTAAGGGGCACAGCGCTGGAAACAGCAGGTCTGACACTAGCTTGTTCTGTCCTCAGCAAGGGGGGCATAATCTATGTGACAGGTGCTCTTTAATGGGAATGGAACAAAACAATGTGAATTTTATATATGGAGTACCGGCTTCTTGGGTGCTGGAACAAATCAATATTATGTGACTCAAAATGCAAGCAAAGATTACAAGACACTTTTATCCATTAAAAATTGACTTGTATTCATTCTCATCATTCGTCTAGTATTGGACTAGTCTGAATCTTTGGCTATTGTGCTGTCACGAAATATGAATGACTAATGATAAGAATGAATACAAGTGAATTTTTAATGAATAAAAGGTCTTGTAATCTTTGTTGGCATTTTGAGTCACATAATATTGAGTTTGGGACTGGTAAGGGGAATCTGTCATTAATTACCTAGTCTAAGCCATTGAAAGTGCCTAAATTTATTATTGTGCTGGAACCAGGGCTGTGGAGTCAGTGGCTATTTTGCAGGAGTCGGAGTCTGGGTCGTCATAAAATGGACCGACTCAGACTCTCAAAATATATGATAAGTTGGTCCAGTTAGTTCAATGCAAAGAGCAAGAGGAATTGGGTGCGGCCAGTGCTATTGCTCCCATATCTTCAGCCTCATCACATGAGGAGTGTAATTGATGACATGGAGCAGGCAAAGCGCTGCCCCAGGGGGAAAGATCCCGCTCCCATGGCAAACAGATTTCAGCAACATTTTTCACCTGCTTTCACAGAAGTAGAAGAGTTCAACCATTCATCAAAACTGACTGTGGCTGAGGCAATTCCTTTATACCCTGACATTGTTACAGATGTTGCCCCCTGTGGTCACCGCTTTGCCCCCCAAGTTAGTGTAGAGAGGCCGTTCTCTAGCCTGGAAATAATGAGATCAGATGTGAGGTCATGTATGCAGGATCTGATGGAGGCAATACTATTTCTCAGAACAAATTGTCATATCCAGTAAATATATTTTACACTGACAAGCAAAATGGTAACAATGTTTTGAACTTGTGACTTTCAGGCTCCATATCTCACCATCCACTACAGCGTTGTAAATGAGGCTACTGTAATTTTATATACAGTCATCTTACCTATCTTATACATAAATTTGACTTGCAAGTATTTAGCATCTGCTTAGTTCTGCAGATTCTTTCCTGTGACTGCATTGTTACTGTTTTGCTCCTAAAAATCAAAATGTTAATTTTTATTATTTTGTTAGTATTTGGGAAATCCACCTTTTGGTTTTCAATACTGCCTGAATCCTTCTGGGCTCTGGATCAGATTCAAGCAGGTCTTGACCAAAATCTGATCCCAGGTCTCCTCTACACAGTCCCAAAGCTTTTTCTTCAACTCCACCCAGAAGTGTTCAAAAGATCAAAACATTGTTACCCTTTTGCTTGTCAGTGTCTGTTCTACCTAAATAACTTGATTATTGTATCATAAGGTGATAAACAGCCTGATGTTACCATTTTACTACAGAAAAGTTATCACTTAAACATGCGCCATGTATGAGGGAGTCGGAGGTTTGGGAAATTGAGGAGTCGGGGCTTTGGCTTGCCGACTCCACAGCCCTGGCTAGAACAAATCTACATTTGCAAGATACGGATCGCTCTGCGAATCCACGGAGTTTGTTCCGCGCACCTATTCTCGGAGGAAAAAGTCTGACAGTTGAGCAGAATAAACTGTACAGACAGTACAGGTGGCTTAAGCAGTTTTGATAAAAAATGTGAACTAAGAACCTCAAAAAATTTTTCATGTATCCTAAGTAGCAGAAATGTTTTGTCAAAAATTCCTATGTCCCCTTTGATAGTTTCTCTAGTTTATAGTGTGCCACTGATATTGGAATGTGTATGTACAGACAGTCCTCGACTTACATCTGTCCCCTAATTACAAACGGAGACTTACGGGGCATGCTGGCACTTGTAGTTCCAGATAGTAGCTGTGGAACGACAAGTTCCAGCACGCCACAGCAGCACATGAGGTGAAAATGAGGGGAAATCTTCTTAACAGGGGCACAGACAGCAAAACAAATGTACAAACCATTCCTTGCACTATCCAAAACAAAAAAAAACTTTTGTGCTGGAGTTACATTTAATAAATCTACCTGTTGTGACTTACATACAAATTCAACTTAAAGGGGTTTTGCCACGATCTCATTTCATACCTCCTGTATCCAGCTCTTCAGCTTTGTGTGCTCAGAAGGGGGCGGGTGTGATTTTTTTGAATTGCAGATCATGTGACCCAGCAGGATGCCATTACCAGGCCTTTCCTCTCTGCAGTCAAAGAAAGGCCCGTTTCTGTAAAGCATTGTGAGTAGCCGAGAGGTAAAGTTTGTGCCTGGAGGGTCCTAGGTTCAAATCCCTGCAGGAACCGAACCTGTGTTTTTTTTTTTTTTTATCTCTCTTTATCAATGCACAAACCTCATTGAGTGTTTTTTTTTATTTACTTGTTAATTACTAAGGAGTACAAAGGACGAGAGTAGAATGACAGCACCTGGGGTTTGAACACTCAGTAGCTGCCTGGGAGGAGAGGTGATGTCTGAGCATGTGCGACCAGGAGTGAGGAGCTCTCAGCCCTGGTCGTATCCCCTGGAGACGAGCTGTAAACAATGGATCACTAAAGGAGCAGCTAAAACGAAAACGGTGCAGAACTTTTAATAACGATGAATGGTGAAAATGTTTATTTCATTTGCAAGCTTCCCCCGTCAATTTTACCTTGTGGCAAAACCCGTTTAAGGACAAACCTACAGTCCCTATCCCGTTAATAACCCGGGGACTGCCTCTATGGACATGCAGGTGAAATGCATTGGAGGATTGTTTAGCCTGGATACAAACCCTCGGAACATAAATGCTCCCATTCACCAGCAGCAAGCAGAGATCTTAAAAACACAAAGAGTGAGTTATTGGCACCAATTCTTATCGTCCTACAGGGGGGGTCCTGGGCTTTGGTCGGGCTTGTTTGCATGGCTGACTTTGCCGCAGCCCCCCGGTTGGCAGGAGCCGTCCACCCGCACATAAAGAATCGCAGCGCCGCAAATGAATTTGTTTTCAATCAGTTGGGTTTATTAGTGTAAATAATTAGTCCCAGATTTGGGCAATTACAGGCGGCTTTCCAGGGCCGGCAGCCTGGCATGGCTCCTGCTGGATGGAAGAGGAGGGAGGAGGAGCAGGGGAGCCGTGATTGGAAACAGAGCGTGTGAGTGATACTTTGAAAGATGAAGCAGATGCTTCCTCTCCTGCTATTCCTGCCTTATTTTTGGCAGTGATCAGAGAAATTTTTTTTTTTTCTCAAGTGCTTCCTGCTCTCACAATGTTGGAGATTTGGAAAGCTCCGTCCCGGGCGCCCGTGACTTGAGAATTTTTTTTATTTTTTTTTTGCTTTTGTACAGTCCTCATCGTTTAGCAGGAGTTCGGGCGCTGGGATTTCTCACTCGAGGTAACGTCTCTTGCACTTTTTTTTTTTTTTTTTTCCCCTCCGTCCTTACGAGTCTGAAGAATCCGGAGAGGGATCAGTGTCGGAGGACTCGCCGCCGCCTCTCCCTGTTTTCTAACTTTTTCCTTCTGGAGCAGGACTCATGGGGGAGGAGTATCAGGAGGACTGGCTGGGGAACGGTTCCGGCCTGACAATGAGTTTACTGCAGGGGTGTCAAACTTTTGGGAAACTACAACTCCCATCATGCATTTGTATAATCTATAACAGTGGGCATGATGGGAGTTGTAGTTTCCCAACAGCTGGAGGGCCGCTGTTTGACACCACTGGTTTACTGCATGGGGGAGGGGTGGGGGTATTTATTTTCATGACAATAAGTTTACTTGTGGTTTTTCTCGTTTTTCATGTCCCTCACCTTAGTTGTAAGTGCTGCATCCAAACTTTTATTGTTGTCAAAACTTTTGTCACCCATCGACCTTTGTGGAAAAATAGAAAAATTTCCCATCTAAAATGATATAAATTGGATCAATTAATGCTTCTAATCTATAGGTCAGGCATCCTAAAAACTGCGGCCCTCCAGCTTTTTTAAAACTACAACTTCCATAATTCATTTATATCCTCTATAACCGTGGGCGTTATTGGAGTTGTAGTTTCCCAACAGCTGGAGGGCCGCAGTTTGAGGAAGCCTGATCTATAGATTAATAGGTTAATAAGTAATGAATTGGAAAAATGATGCGAAACGCTAATTTGTCATTTAAAAAAAAAACAAAAAAACACCAGTTGAGTTGTAGTGTAATTGCATAAATTGGACCAATTAATGCTTCCAATCTCAATATATTCTTCCATTAAGGGCAATGAATGATAAATTGGGAAAAAAAAATTGTGCAAAAGTTTCTAATTTATTTGTAAATAGGGGTTTAGATTTGGTTTTAATCAAATTCTAGAAATGGGATTGGTTAAAATTTTGCAGTACAAATCTATTTTTCCATTGGTCAATGAGTGATGTATTGGAAAAAAATTGTGCAAAAAATTCAAATTTATTTTTAAATAGCGGTTTAGAGTGGTTTGAATCAAGTTCGAGAAATGGGATTGGTTAAAATTTCCTGTACAAATCTATTTTTCCATTGAGGTCAATGAGTTTTAGTCTAATTGCATAAGTTGGACCAATTAATGCTTCCAATCTGAATACCAGTATATTCTTCCATTAAGGTCCATGAGTGATTAATTGGAACAAAATTATGCAAAAATTTAGCAAAAAAAATGTTTGCAAAAAAGTTTTTTTTAAATAGCGGTTTAGAGTGTTTTGAATCAAATTCTAGAAATGGGATCAGTTAATTCTTCCAGTATAAATCCATTCTTCTATTGAGGTCAATGGGTGTGAATTGGAAAAATGGTGCAAAAATTTCTGATATGTAATATATAAATCTTATATCTCTCGATACATACATACATTATATATATACTCACCGGCCACTTTATTAGGTACACCTGTCCAACTGCTCGTTAACACTTAATTTCTAATCAGCCAATCACATGGCGGCAACTCAGTGCATTTAGGCATGTAGACATGGTCAAGACAATCTCCTGCAGTTCAAACCGAGCATCAGTATGGGGAAGAAAGGTGATTTGAGTGTCTTTGAACGTGGCATGGTTGTTGTGCCAGCAGGGCTGGTCTGAGTATTTCAGAAACTGCTGATCTCCTGGGATTTTCCCGCACAACCATCTCTAGGGTTTACAGAGAATGGTCCGAAAAAGAAAAAACATCCAGTGAGCGGCAGTCCTGTGGGCGGAAATGCCTTGTTGATGCCAGAGGTCAAAGGGGAATGGGCAGACTGGTTCGAGCTGATAGAAAAGGCAACAGTGACTCAACATAGCCACCCGTTACAACCAAGGTAGGCAGAAGAGCATCTCTGAACGCACAGTACGGGCCCAACTTTGAGGCAGATGGGCTACAGCAAACATAAGACCACACCGGGTGCCACTCCTTTCAGCTAAGAACAGGAAACTGAGGCTCCAATTTGCCCAAGCTCATCGAAATTGGACAGTAGGAGATTGGAAAAACATTGCCTGGTCTGATGAGTCTCGATTTCTGCTGCGACATTCGGATGTAGGGTCAGAATTTGGCGTCAACAACATGAAAGCATGGATCCATCCTGCCTTGTATCAACGGTTCAGGCTGGTGGTGGTGGTGTCATGGTGTGGGGAATATTTTCTTGGCACTCTTTGGGCCCCTTGGTACCAATTGAGCATCGTTGCAACACCTTGTGGAATCTATGCCACGAAGAATTGAGGCAGTTCTGAAGGCAAAAGGGGGTCCAACCCGTTACTAGCATGGTGTACCTAATAAAGTGGCCGGTGAGTATATAAAATATATATTATATATATATATATATATATATATTATATAATATATAATATATATATATATATATATATATATATATATATATATTTCATACATACACACACACCTATATATCGGTTTAGATTAACTTTAGTCATTTTTTTTTTCAAGAGGTTTTGAAGGAAAAGCCTGAGGTTAGGTCTTCGGTGTGATTGGTGAGGGTCCCGTGTCTCAGAGACCCCCCACGAAAGAGAATAAATGGAACTTACTGCACAGCTGCATATGGGGTAAACATCTGGAGGGGGGGGGGGGCTGCTTTCTGGGATGTCGTGGACCCTGTGTACATTGATAGGCCATTGATATTTTCTGCACCTGTGTGAATCCCGCTGTTGGGTACAGCTTTCTATATGGCACTGGATGCTGCTACCCAAAATATGCCATATTGTATTAGAATTTGGAATATAAATAGGTTGATGCGTACTTACAATGGGAAAATCAGGGGGCATGGGTGCTGTATGACTTTTCTAGCTTAAATCTGTACCCCATCATTTTTTGTGTATCTGCTGCTGTGTTTTGGTTGGTGCATGTATAGAACACCTAAAATCTTCAGGTGGTTGGTAATTGAAGGAATTCACTGGCACTTATGACATCCTGTTTATTAGTGCACTGTTTGGCATTGTTATTTATGTAGTGCCTGCTATAGTCCACATATAGTGTCATCATCCCATACTCGCAGGTGTATACAGTAAGGATGGTAATAACCATTTATAAAGTGTTGTCCTCTTTATATCGGTCACCCTCAACTTGTAGCTCTGCAACCGCTGGAGAACCACAGCTCCCAGCATGCCTGTGGCCGTCGGAGCATATTGGGAGTTGAAGTTTTGTAACAGCTGGAGAATATCAGGTTGAGGATCATTGTGTTAAGTGTTGAATCTCAGAATAGTGAAGTGCAAATGTATTCACATCTGCGGTGAATAATGCGCCGGTGACCATCCCCGGCCTCTGCTGTGCCTGGGGCGCCGGTGACCATCCCTGGCCTCTGCTGTGCCTGGGGCGCCGGTGACCATCCCCGGCCTCTGCTGTGCCTGGGGCGCCCGTGACCATCCCCGGCCTCTGCTGTGCCTGGGGCGCCGGTGACCATCCCCGGCCTCTGCTGTGCCTGGGGCGCCGGTGACCAGCCCCGCCCTCTGCTGTGCCTGGTGCGCCGGTGACCATCCCCGGCCTCTGCTGTGCCGGGTGCGCCGGTGACCATCCCCGGCCTCTGCTGTGCCTGGAGCGCCGGTGACCATCCCCGGCCTCTGCTGTGCCTGGGGCGCCGGTGACCATCCCCGGCCTCTGCTGTGCCTGGGGCGCCGTGACCATCCCCGCCTCTGCTGTGCCTGGGCGCCGGTGACCATCCCCGGCCTCTGCTGTGCCTGGGGCGCCGGTGACCATCCCCGGCCTCTGCTGTGCCGGGAGAGCCCGTGACCATCCCCGGCCTCTGCTGTGCCTGGGGCGCCGACCATCCCCAGCCTCTGCTGTGCCTGGGGCGCCGACCATCCCCGGCCTCTGCTGTGCCTGGGGCGCCGGTGACCATCCCCGGCCTCTGCTGTGCCTGGAGCGCCGGTGACCATCCCGGCCTCTGCTGTGCCTGGGGCGCCGGTGACCATCCCCGGCCTCTGCTGTGCCTGGGGCGCCGGTGGCCATCCCCGGCCTCTGCTGTGCCTGGGGCGCCGGTGACCATCCCCGGCCTCTGCTGTGCCTGGGGCGCCGGCCATCCCCGGCCTCTGCTGTGCCTGGGGCGCCGGTGACCATCCCCAGCTCTGCTGTGCCTGGGGCGCCGGTGGCCATCCCCGGCCTCTGCTGTGCCTGGGGCGCCGTGACCATCCCGGCCTCTGCTGTGCCTGGGCGCCGCCGACCATCCCCGGCCTCTGCTGTGCCTGGGGCGCCGGTGACCATCCCCGGCCTCTGCTGTGCCTGGGGCGCCGGCCATCCCCGGCCTCTGCTGTGCCTGGGGCGCCGGCCATCCCCGGCCTCTGCTGTGCCTGGGGCGCCGGTGACCATCCCCGGCCCTCTGCTGTTTCCTGGGGCGCCGGTTTACCAATCCCCGGCCTCTGCTGTGCTGGGGGCGTGTCATCCCCAGCCTCTGCTGTGCCTGGAGCGCCGGTGACCATCCCCGGCCCCCTGCTGTGCCTGGGGCGCCGGTTTACCATTCCCCGGCCTCTGCTGTGCCTGGAGCGCCGGTGACCATTCCCCGGCCTCTGCTGTGCCTGGAGCGCCGGTGACCATCCCCGGCCTCTGCTGGGCCTGGGGCGCCGGTGACCATCCCCGGCCTCTGCTGTGCCTGGGGCGCCGGTGACCATCCCCGGCCTCTGCTGTGCATGGGCGCCGGTGACCATCCCCGGCCTCTGCTGTGCCTGGGGCGCCGGTGACCATCCCGGCCTCTGCTGTGCCTGGAGCGCCGGTGACCATCCCCCCGGGCCCCTGCTGTGCCTGGGGCGCCGGTGACCATCCCCGGCCTCTGCTGTGCCTGGGGGGCCGGCGACCATCCCCGGGCCATCTGCTGTGCCTGGGGCGCCGGTGACCATCCCCGGCCTCTGCTGTGCCTGAGCGCCGGTGACCATCCCCGGCCTCTGCTGTGCCTGGGCGCCGGTGACCATCCCCGGCCTCTGCTGTGCCTGGGGCGCCGTGGCCATCCCCGGCCTCTGCTGTGCCTGGGGCGCCGGTGACCATCCCCGGCCTCTGCTGTGCTGGGGCGCCGGTGACCATCCCCGGCCTCTGCTGTGCCTGGGGCGCCGGTGACCATCCCCGGCCTCTGCTGTGCCTGGGGCGCCGGTGGCCATCCCCGGCCTCTGCTGTGCCTGGGGCGCCGGTGACCATCCCCGGCGTCTGCTGTGCCTGGGCGCCGGTGACCATCCCCGGCCTCTGCTGTGCCTGGGGCGCCGGTGACCATCCCCGGCCTCTGCTGTGCCTGGGGCGCCGACCATCCCCGGCCTCTGCTGTGCCTGGGGCGCCGCCATCCCCGGCCTCTGCTGTGCCTGGGGCGCCGGTGACCATCCCCGGCCTCTGCTGTGCCTGGTGCCGGTGACCATCCCCGGCCTCTGCTGTGCCTGGGGCGCCGGCGACCATCCCCGGCCTCTGCTGTGCCTGGGGCGCCGGTGACCATCCCCGGCCTCTGCTGTGCCTGGGGCGCCGGTGACCATCCCCGGCCTCTGCTGTGCCTGGGGCGCCGGTGACCATCCACCCGGGCCCTCTGCTGTGCCTGGGGGCCCGGTGACCATCCCCGGCCTCTGCTGTGCCTGGGGCGCCGACCAACCCCGGCCTCTGCTGTGCCTGGGGCGCCGGTGACCATCCCCGGCCTCTGCTGTGCCTGGGCGCCGGTGACCATCCCCGGCCTCTGCTGTGCCTGGGGCGCCGGTGACCATCCCCGGCCTCTGCTGTGCCTGGGGCGCCGGGGACCATCCCGGCCTCTGCTGTGCCTGGGTGCGCCGGTGACCATCCCCGGCCTCTGCTGTGCCTGGGGCGCCGACCATCCCCAGCTCTGCTACATACATTTATTATTTTCCTCTCTCTTTGGAGAACGAAACGGGAGAATATAACACATCTGGTTTGACTGTGAACTCAGGAACCGGAGCCCTGCAGGCTGCTAAGTAACACTTGGAATTCAGAGTGAAAATGTAAGCGTTCAGGCTCAATCGCTAACGCGGCGGCACAGAGACGCTGAACCGCTAGTGTCCGTCTTGTGATGTTTCCCAGCCCCCTATCCATGTATTGGTGGTACGGGCATTGACCACTATGTTACAGACCCCAGTCAGTGTGGAAGGTTTACTGATGCTTTATGCTGGATCTATGGATTCTGTGAGTGCCCCTTTAAGGTTACCATACACACATAGGAGGAGATCATCAGTTCTCTATAGCACAACACAAAAGAAGCAGCATGGAGGACATTATAGAGCAGTGTAAGCTGTGAAACAGGCACGGGGGTGAACTACAAGAGTCAGGAGTGCTTTTAGGGCAGTACCGGCAGTACTTCTGTCAAGGGCCCTTATTAAAAAGTAGTGTTAAAAAATAGGAACTAGTAATGGGTGGGGGCCCCATTTGATTTAGCTTTATGGGGCCCTGAAGCCGTTAATAGATGACTGATGGCAGCCCTTACAACAGTTACTATAGCTGTATCAATGTTTCTCCCCCTCCCCTTTCCATGGACTCTCTAGGCAGCATCTAACTTTACCCCTCTTCCACCTGGCAGTCTGTCTTGGGAGACAAATGTTATATAACTATGCCATTTTTTCCCCACTTTTCCCACACTCCATGTGTAATTTTCAATAGTTCCTTATCTAGTCAGTGGAGACTACCTGCAGTGATGTCTCAAATACACTGCACACACGCATAGGAGGAGATCCTGCTCCCCTAGTTCTCTATAACACAGCACAAAAGAAGCAGCATGGAGGACATTATAGAGCAGTGTAAGCTGTGAGACAGGCACGGGGGTGAACTATAACAGTCATGGGTGTTGTTGTAGATAGAACATAGTTGCCAAGTTTTGAAAATGAAAAAGCAGGAGATTTGCATGGACACGCCCATCTTGTCGGTATGCCATGCCCCTTCAAAAAGCCACACCCACTCCACCTAACTGCATAACGGCTTTGGAAGAAAGCCAGGTAGATGCCCTTATAGCCAGGTAGTAACCCCCCATAAGCAGGTAGTGCCCCTTACAGGCAGGTAGTGCCCCTTACAGGCAGGTAGTGCCCCTTACAGGCAGGTAGATGCCCCCTTGTAGCCAGGTAGGTGCCCCCCTTTGTTAGCCAGGTAGGTGCCCCCCTTTGTTAGCCAGGTAGGTGCCCCCCTTTGTTAGCCAGGTAGGTGCCCCCCTTTGTTAGCCAGGTAGGTGCCCCCCTTTGTTAGCCAGGTAGGTGCCCCCCTTTGTTTGCCAGGTAGATGTCCCCTCTGTTGCCAGGTATTTGCCCCCTCTGTTGCCAGGTAGTGCCCCCCTCTGTTGCCAGGTAGATGCCCCCTCTGTTGCCAGGTAGATGTCCCCTCTGTTGCCAGGCAGCCCCCCCATATAGCTAATAAAAATAAAATAATAAAATCCACTTACCTCACCAGGCTCCTGCAGCATGGCCGCTCCGGACAATCTCCTCAGCGGCGCAGGGGGAAGTGAGAGCAGCCACGCGTCACTCCCCTGCAGCTGCGCGTCACTTCCCCTGCACCGCTGACCTGTATGTGCAGCGCACACACCGGCGCCGGACAGACAGGGGGAGGCGGGAGCGATCCCTCCTGCCCCCTCCCTGCACAGCGAGACTCCGGGTGGGAGAAGCGGGCGCAGCGGCCGCTTCACCCGCCTGTCGGAGCGGCCCGGAGGCGCCAGAGTAGCGCTAGTGCGCTACTCTGTCGCCGTGGCCATTTAATGCCAACTCCCCCGGGAGGGCGGGAGGGGACCCCAAATAGCGGGACCCCCCGCCAACAACGGGAGAGTTGGCATGTATGAGATAGAACCACAAAAGGGCTCTACTTTCCAGCAGGGGACCAAATCAGTATATTAGTTGGCACGTGCCAAGAAATCCCAGCCTGACACTTTCTCAGACAAAGAGTTCTGCTCAGTTTATTACACACACTCAAGTTTTTAACAGGTCGGGGGTGTACACATTTCTTAAGCAGCATAAACCCTCTTGATTGGCTCTTCTTATCTACATTTTAAATGATCCTCCTTTCTCTTTGTTAGAGAGAAGAAAAACATTTAAGCTGGGCAGCCATCTTGGCATATCTGGGTGTGTCTGAACACAGACGCCATCTTGTGAGTGTAATAGACATTATACATAATACATTCTATAACAGTTATCCTTTACAAGCAGATTATATATGCGGCCATTTGTTAACACATTAAAGAGTGTATGGTTATATAGGCAGCTTTTACGTGCATTATATATAAAGACATATGAGGTATTATACTGATTAATACATTAAAATAGAGACACAAAGGATCACACATCTATAACCTTTGTTCCCATCCACAACAGTCCCCCCTTGAGACTTTGGTCTCATTTTAATCTTTCCCTTGGGACCTAGACACCACGGGACAAAGCTGCGTTGAAGTGTCCCAACCGTCTCACTGATAAGCAGTGAGGGTTGGGCTCAATACCGTGCCCCATCTAGTGATCCACTATCCCTACACTCCCTACTCAATACTTCTGACTAGGGAGACGTCCGCTCTCTCGGGGGCAGGCACATGTTGTGGCAAGGGTCCAAAAGGTGTCTTAATGTCCATGTCATTATAGGAGCCGGGCTTTGGACAGCTGAAGGGTGTGGTAGTGTTGCTGTCATCGTAGAAGCCAGGCCTTGGACAACTGTTCATCATTGTAGGAATGCTTTCATCCACAGCTCTTCCAAGTCGTTTCCTCAAACATGGAAAAACACAACCAACAATTAGGGCAAGAATGAGCAAAATGCAGACAATCACAATCCCCATTTGTGCTAAAGCTCCCTGCCATCCCTTCAACCTAGTCCTGACTTTAAGATCTCCACATATCCAATATACATCCCCTATGGAGAGTATTTGATTCTGTAATTTGTTGCTACTGATGTTACTATATGTGGAGCAGTACCCTTTAGTGGTAAAGTTACCCAGGAATCTGCCATTTCCCATACTACAGGTATAGCAGGTGTAATTACCTGGGTAAACTGTAGTCCCAACCCCTGGCCTTGATGTTTTGGTGGTGATCGGGTACTTGGCCTTCCATTCCTCACAGTCAGTGTGGTTTGTGGTGGAGTTGGTGTACAGACTAAGAAGACATTCCTGTGCTGATACAGGAATATCTAGAGGGACAGTGCCCATATGGGGCCTAGCGGCTGAGCAGACATAACAGTTTGTTTTATTGTGCTGGTTGGCTGTATACTTAACCCATTCCAGCCACAAGTTCTTATCCGAGAACCCGGTCTCTACCCTCATGGTGTCCTCAGAGGTGGGATCAGCTATGGCTGTCATGCTCTGAAAAGTCTGTACATGGGGCATAAGTGGGTTTACCGGTGTTGGTGCTGGGACTCCCAACCATTTCCCTGGGTCTGTATTCATATCTTTCATCTGGATTTTCTCTCGAAATCCCCGTGCCCCCCCTTGTATGTATGCTCCCAGGACATATATGCCTCCATCAGTCTCTTGAGGGTTTTCAATGGTTAAGGTTAGGGTCTTGCTTTCACCTGATATTCCCTGTTTTTGACAGACTCCAGTTTTTGTTAGACTCATCCTTGTCAGTAGGGGCTTCCCCTGTTTAAAGCAGTCTGTGGTCTATATCCCCAGTCATCCCCGGTATTCCATCCCACTGCACCCCAGTAGTAGCAGGAGCGTCCCCAGTACTCGTCAGTCACACACAAGTATATACACCGTGCAGTGGAGGAATGTTCATTGTAGATGTTGCACTGTATGGGGACCTCGGGACAACATACTACATCACAAAAATCAAAGGAATATGTGGCTACATGGACATTGGATGAGTTAAACCAAAAGGTGACCATCCCTCTCTCCTTGGTAATGGTCACCGATGGGTTCTGCCCAAGATTCAAAGCAACATAACTACTTAACGTCAGTAAACGCAGCATCTGCTTCATCTCCGGGGGCTGGAGCGATCTTGCAGTGTGAAGCATGGAACCAGTTGGGCTTTCCTGCCACCTTGACAGGTGTGGTCGTGGACAGCAGGACTTGGTGCGCCCCTCAAATCTCGGCTCCAACATCTTACACACACAAACTTCTTCACGTAGACCCAGTCTCCAGGCTGTAGCTTATGAGCAGCAACGTCTGGATCTGGAATGGAAAACTCTAAAATGCATTAGTAACAACCCTTTAACCACTACAGTCACTTAAGAGGTCATAGCATCGTTTTGTAGCTACAACTGCTGAGGGAAATATGCACCTAGCCTTGGGGCACTGCCTAACAGGATCTCATAGGGCGAGAGAGCTAACTATCCCCGGGGCGTGTGCCTGACTCTAACCAAGCTATGGGCAGGCGGTATGGTCAGGGCACGACTGTTTCTCTCGCCACTTTAGCTCCGTGCTTTCAAAATCCCGTTCCTGTCCCATTGCATACAGCTGGGTATAGCGCCCGTGGCAAGCAGGGTCCCCTCCCTACCCATAATACCCCGTCTTCGTTCTTCTTGGCTCCCTTCTATTTTCAGCTTTCCTTTCTTAGTGGAGTTTTTCCCTTGCATCTTGGCCAGCAACCTCCTTTAGGTTGGTTATTTCATCCTCACCACTGACAGCTGACTTGTTTTCCCCTTTTCACCTCCTGGGGCCCTGTGTGGCTGCTTGGTCAGCCAAGTGGTTTCGTCTTCTGTATTCGCTTTCCAAATGTGCCTTGGTTTTCAGATAGCCACTGTCCTGGCAGCAGCAGTGCATCCTTCAGGACCTGAAATGGCTTGTCCGTTTCACGGGGGTTCCCGCAGCCGTGAAAATCCTTGTGCTTTCCAAATAGGTCCAAAGTCATGGGCGACCCAAAAGGTATCTTGAGTCCTACTTTATGTTGGCTGTTCTGCCCTCTGCCACACGTCATGTTTGCCGTCTTCTTGGGCTGACTTATGCAATGGCAGACTTTTGCTTCCAACACTGCGTGTGATGTGCTCACGGGATTATCCGTGTGAAAATCGTCCTGCACGTTGCAAATCTGGATCCATCCACAAAAAGACCCATATCCCGGTTCAAATGAAAAGTCTCCATCTTCATGACTTCAAAGCAATCATGGCTCTCTTCACGTGCACCAGATTCTTGTGGTTCCTCTTCGTCCTTATTCCCCCCTGGAGGAAGGGGAAGTAAGGTGGCTGGATGAAGAACACAACAGCGCAGAAGAGTGACGTTATCCGGCAGGAGGAGAGAACAGTGAAGCCTGAGACGCTGCGCTGCTGAGAGAAGTCGTGGTTGAGAATGGCTTAGATGTCACGTGGAGCCAGAAGGATGAGGGGGTGTCCGACTATCCAGCAGCACTTGGGCTCCAACTACAGCCTGTAAACTGGAAGGTCCTCCCCTTGCAGCTGGGTCCAGCCTTGCAGAGTAGTCTCCAACTGGTCTGTTTCGGCCTGCATGGGCCTGCGCTAGAACTTCCGGGGCCATGTCCTTCCCTTTCCGATACAAAGAGCTTAAAGGGTCTTTGGTAGTCGGCAGGCTAATGCAAGAGCACTGGCACTAGCTTACTTCAGCTTCTGGAAGGACCCCAAAAGCATCTTCATCAAGTGGAATTGGGTTTTTCTTCACTGCCTCATACCAGAATTTGCACGAGAGTGGAAAACCCATGCCCTATGGATGCTGGGCTTCAGAAATAGGACAGACATCAGGAACGGGGTTCCGAGTTTTCTAGCTTGTGGTTTTTCTCCTTTTCTTGATTTGAAGGGGGGGGGCAGTGTCTGCTCTTGTTGCAGTTCAAGCAAGTAAGCGGGGGTTTCTTGGCTTGTAGGCTCCAGGGTCCTCATATGGTTGGCCACCATCACAGGAGCAGACCTTGATCCCACTTGTCCCGCAGGAGATTATTCTCGATCCCTTTTTTTGCAACTAGAAGCACCACATCTCTCGGTAGAGTCTTGAAACTCAGGCGAACCATCTTCAGCTGTTCCTTCATAGGTTCCAACAGGCCATCCTTTCAGTCCTGGTCAGCATCCGAGCATGTGGTTTTCAAAGGAGGAAAATCCCAGATCAGAGAACATCTGAGACACCCGTGCATGGTATTCCTCCTAATTTTGGGTTTGATGTCTTTCAGCGTCAGCTTTTCACAACATTACACTCTGGAGGCAGCAGTGATCTCAAACCATTCTGATTTGGGTTGATGAGGGATTTTGGGGACAAGGGCCCGTCTGAATCCCCTGCTTTAATTCTGACAAGGACCATAAATCTTCCTAATGTCTGTGTAGTTCTTAGACCTGGACTATCTTCCTGTAATAGGGGATAGGTTGTTTCTCAGGGTCCGGTAATTCACCTATTCAGACAGACACTTGACTCGGTGGGAATGTAACATAATATGTTCGGGCCTTTGCACACCCCTCCCTTGCAGTGGGGCCTGTGAGAGAAGGGGGACTGCCGTAGTCAATTCCTGAGCCCTCTCCACTGGTCAGCTGACTACTCCAGTATCCTTCCCGGGGTGTGCTATGCAGTGGGCCAGCTGGTGTGCTTCCTGCAGCAGCAAGCAGATGTTTTTCCCTGACTTGTAGTATGAGCTCACCGCTCGTTTCTTCATTTCCCCTGTATCTCACTGCTGTTAGAACCTGCTCCCACTGTATCTTCTTCTCCCAGTACCATGAGGTTATCCACTGTAGGGCTGGCTGGGTCAGGTCACCATCTATCCCCAGTATCTGCATCCATAATTGAAAATACAGTGCTGTGTGCCACCATCTTGTTCCAGGAAGTGGTGACCCGGACGGGGCGGGTATTAACCCAGAAGGAAGAGGATGTGACATCCTGATGGGAGCAGTAGGCGGGGCTGGAGTAGGAAGTGACACGGAAGGGGCGGCAACTGGCACAAGTGACTTCAGGGGTTTGTACACTAGGGCAGGGCTGTGGGTTGGGCTACAGGAGGCGAGGTTTTTTTTGTGTACAGTTGTGGGGGGCGGGCAATGGCACCAGAGGTTCCGGTATTCTAGGCATAGTGGGTGTAATAAGTGGAGCTGAATTGGTAGGTGATGCTAAAGTAGGTAAAACAGGGATGGCCTATGATGTAGATGGGCCGTCTTTAGGGCGTAATATTCCACAATTACAACTCCCCTCTCTCTACCCCTGGTTGAACACCAAACCAAAACCTCCCACAAACCAGGGAAAATTCAGCTCTCCCCATTACAGGGCGGTGGCATCACACTTCCCTTTGTTTCAGAAACTTCTCCTGGGGGATGGTACAAATAGGCAGCTGCACCCCCAGGGCCCCACCCTTCTTTATGAATCCAAATAGCCACACTGTACCAGGATTCAGCCGTCGTCAACATTCCAAAATCCTTCAATCTACCTTCCTTCTGTATCAACCCTCAGACATTTCCATAACTTTATCACAAATGCTTTCTGAGGTCTTATATCACACTTCAGCTACTTGCAAATCCTTCAGACTACTTCACTTCTCCAAGTTTTAAGCCACTTTCATCAAATTTCCCTTTACTTCGCCCTCTGATCCTTTTACTGATTCTTCCTATCAACAATGAGACTCAGGTCTAACATTCTTTGTTCCCTCTAAAACCAGCAGATGGCGCTGTGCACTAACCCAAAATATAAATCGGGGCTAAATTCCTTATCCCCTACTGAGCCAGTAGGTGGCACTGTTCACTAAAACTCAAAAAACAGAAAAAACTCTATCCTATTATCATATACAATTTAAATTAATTAACCTCGGAGGCAAAAACATTTACAGTTACAAACAGTGATAGGGAGTGCTGAGTTTCTAAGTTTGGACTGCAGCCCTTTTCCTTTCTCCCCCAGCTTCTCTATTTAGAAGCGGTATATTGCTCAGACAATTGGTCCTAAACCAATGTTGCCCTTTTTGTTAGCACGTCACACAATCCCTATCACACAAAAAAAACACGTATCGAATAGCGTGAAATTGCTGAATGGCCCCGGGTGTTCCCTTCTCTCCACAAGAGGGGCGGCTCAACATCCAACCGCCAGAAGAGCATTAATTACCTCAACCACAGATTGCGTCTCTGAGAACCTAAATTTGCCTACTCTTAACCAAGTAGACTATCACTGACTCCACCCCTAGAGAGTATCGGCTCAGAGGAACCCTACAATCTGTGGGGGACCCCAGCAAAACCAACCAGCGATGCCACAATACTCAAAAACAATAAAACGAAAAAACCCCAATGGAAAACACTATGACAGGTTGTAATTTAAAACAGTGACTGACCATATACCTGTCCGGTCCATCCAGAATATCGAGGACCCAGATGTGACAAAAAATTTCCAGTGGTAAGAGAATTTAAAAACTCTTACCTGTACTTGTTTTTGGGAGCGGCCGTGTGGGGGGTTTTTTTGTTTGTGGTGTTTTGTGTTGTGTTTTTTTTATTTATATTTATATATATAAACACAACACATATTCACTGCTCCTCACACAGGGGGCTCCAAGTGTTGTAGATAGAACCCAAAGTCATTTAGAGGGGACCAAATCAGTATATTAGTTAGGGACGTGCCAGAGAGAAATCACGTCTTTACACTTTCTCAGACAAAGAGATCTGCTAAGTTTTATTACTCATACTAAGTTTTTAACAGGTCGGGGGTGTACACATTCCTTAAGAGCACAAAACCTCTTGATTGGCTCTTCTTATCTACATTTTAAATGATCTCCTTTTTTCTTTGTTAGAGAGAAAAAAAAAAATTAAGCTGGGCAGCCATCTTGGCATATCTGGGGGTGTCTGAACACAGACGCCATCCTTGTGAGTTTAATAGACATTATACATTACATTCTATAACAGTTTCCTTTACAAGCGATTATATATGCGGCCATTTGTTAACACATTAAAGAGTGTATGGTTATACAGGAGCTTTTACGTGCAATTAATATATTATAAAATGACATTGAGGTATTATACTGATTAATACATTAAAATAGAGACACAAAGGATCACACATCTATAACCTTTGTTCCCATCCACAACAGTGTCAATAAGGCAGTACTCCTGTCAGGGGCCTTAATCAAAAAGGGGCCCACTGGTATGTTAAAAAACAGGCACTAGTAATGGGTGGGGGCCCCATTTGATTTAGCTGTATGGGGCCCTGAAATGGGTAATAGATGGCAGCAGTTACTATAGCTGTATCAATGTTTCTCCCCCTCCCCTCTCCATAGACTTCTCTAGGCAGCATGTAATTTTACCCCTCTTCCACCTGGCAGTTTGTCTTGGGAGACCAATGTTTTTCAGAATAAATGAGGCAGGGCAAGATCCTGGTAAGTAAAGAAAAAAATTCTCTATGACATATTTTACACAGTTCCTTATATTTCCCTGATATTGATTTAAGCAAACTTTGTTAAAAGGTTAATGATGACCTATCACTAGGACATGCATCTCCTCTGGTTGTAGGGACCCCCACAATCCTGAAATTTGTCCTGTACCTTGGCGCTCCCCTTATATGCTGGAGCAATATGTTATCTGAAGGACTAAGAGCGCCGCTGTGCAGGGCAACAGCCAAAGGGACCTCATCCACCGGGTTTTCAGGATCCTTAATGGGTCAAGATGTCGTAGAAATCCTGATCTATGCTTGAACCACAGCATTACATGATGAAAAGGGCTCCACATGCACAAAATCCAGTATCTTTCCTTGTGGATTTTAGCTGCAGACGTGTGGATTTTGCTGTGTTTTGGTGAATCTCATTTAAAAGGTGTCAATCTTTTGGTCTCTATATTACGGGACTATGGCACGGATATCCCATTCAATTGAATGTTATGCCGATTGCACGTCAAGATCCATCATGTGAACATGATTTGATGGTTTTTCTCTTGTGGTGTGTAAGGAGGTTTTCCAAGGCTTAAAAAACACTCAACAAACCTCCCACTGTGCTAACATAGCCACCATTTCAGTGTCCCCACCACAGTCCCTTACTGATGACATCACATTTATGGGTCACATGATGCTGTAGCCAATCGCTGCCCTCTGTGATCACATGATGCTGCAGCCAATCACTGACCTCGGTAGTCACATGCTTGCATGTACATCATGTGATCACAGAGGTCAGTGATTGGCTGCAGCATCATGTGATCACGGAGGGCAGCGATTGGCTGCAGCATCATGTGATCACGGAGGGCAGCGATTGGCTACAGCATCGTGATCACGGAGGCCGCGATTGGCTGCAGCATCATGTGATCACGGAGGGCAGCGATTGGCTGCGGCATCATGTGATCCATGAACGTGACGTCATCAGTGAGGGACCAGGAGGAAACACTGGAGCTCTGGCAGCTCTGTAACGGTGGTGATGGGAGAGGTAAGTATGGGTTAATATTCTATTTTAGCTCAGTGGTGGTGGTGGGGTTTAAATGCTTATAAGCCTGATAAGTATTTATAATAAATAAAGTGTGTGTTTTTTTTCCTTTTTTTTAATTTTTTTTTTATTATTATTTTTGTTTTGTTACTTGGTCCAATATGGGCCTGGACTGAGCGAACACTGTTACAATACATGGCAGTATATAACTGTACTGCAGTGTATTATGTCAGCTATCCGTCACCCACAGACCGGAAGCCATTATGGGGTCTCCGGCTGTCATGACAACCATTGATAACCCATAATCACACAGCCATGGTCCTAATGGAGGCCACATGGGCCCTTTAACCCAAACCCTACATCCCCGTCGCTGTTGCCACTAAAGGGTTTTTTAAAAACGGGATCTCTGGTCCCGGCCTGCGCCATCCCTGAGGAGGTCTTGGGGGCTCCGCTGCCTGTTTGGGAGCCCTGCTCAATACTGTAATGTGGTACAAATCCTTCCCTTTTGGGGTTAAAATATTTAAACAGATTGGATGTTATTCTCCTTCACTGCCAGCAAGCAGAGGTACGGACAATGATGTGGAATTGAAGCATGAACTGTATTAGAAAGTTGTAGAACTTTTCGTTACAAGCTGATTAAGCTTCGATGAGAGGCGCTGTAGCAGCAGGCTCAGGTCAGTATATGGGTCGGTATATTTGGCCAGCTTTGGGCTTCATGACTACGTTGCACTTCGTCACTCTATACATAATCGCAGTGGGCTTCATTTATCAAAATTGTCTTACATTGAGACTGTCCTTGTTGCCCATAAAACCCCAGTCCCTGGCTTTTCAAATAAAACGGGGTGATCGGTGGGCCGGGGCTCTGTCGGGGGCGCCGGGGGGTCTGATCGGGGGCCTGATCGGGCTTGATCGGGGGCTTATCGGGGGCTCTGACGGGGGGCCGGGGGGGTCTTCGTTGCGCCGGGGGGGCCCATCGGGGCTCTGATCGGGGCGCCGGGGGGCTCTGATCGGGGGCTCTGATCGGGGGCGCCGGGGTTTTGGGCGGTGGGCCGGGGGCTTGGGCGGGGGCGCCGGGTTTTTGATCGGTGGCGCCGGGGGGCTCTGATCGGGGGCGCCGGGGGGGCTTGAGTGGGCGCCGGGGGCTCTGATCGGGGGCTCTGAAACCCCTTGCGCCGGGGGGGGTTGACCGGTTCCCGGGGGGCCCATCGGGGGCGCCGGGGGGCTCTGGTCGGGGGGCCCGGGGGGCTCTGACGGGGGCTCTGCCGTGCGCCGGGGCTTGACCGTTCGCCGGGGGGCTTGATCGGGGGCGGGGGGGCTCTGATCGGGGGCTCTGATCGGTTGCGTCGGGGGCTCTGATCGGTTGCGTCGGGGGCTCTGATCGGGGGCTCTGATCGGTTGCGCCGGGGGGCTCTGATCGGTTGCGCCGGGGGCTCTGATCGGTTGCGCCGGGGGGGGTTATCGGGGGCTCTGACCCCGGTTGGCCCGGGGGGCTCTGATCGGTTGCGCCGGGGGGTCTGCCGGGTTTCCCGGGGGGGGTTCCGTTTTTCCCGGGGGGCTCCGATCGGTGGCGCCGGGGGGGCTCCGATCGGTGGCGCCGGGGGGGCTCTGATCGGGGGGCTCCCGGGGGCTCTGGTTTCTTTGGGCTCTGGTTACTTTGGGCTCTGGTTTCTTTGGGCTCTGGTTTCTTTGGGCTCGGTTTTTTTGGGGGTCGGGTTTTTTTGGGGGTCTGATCGGTTGCGCGGGGGGGTCTGATGGGGGTCGATCGGTTGCGCCCGGGGGCTCTGACCGGTGGCGCCGGGGGGGCTCTGGTCTCTTTGGGCTCTGGTCTCTTTGGGCTCTGGTCTCTTTGGGCTCTGGTTGGGTGCTATGGGTAACAGAGTTTTAAACTTAAAAAAGGTCTAATATATTTTTTGCTGGTGGTTGTGAAGCGCCCTCTGGGTATCCGCACATACACCTCCTATGGCCCCGGGTGTCGCTGGACATCACACTGGGCTGAATGGGAAACTTTCACTTCTGTTTCCTCCCCTTTTTCTCCAATTAATTGCATTATTCACAGATGAACCCCCCTGGCACTAAGCAGCAGTGATGCCTGCAATTAGTATGCCAGCCTGCCCTGCACCGTCGTCTCGGAGACGCACAAAAGGGTCTTTGTGGTCCCGGCTGAGCGTGAACCATTCCTGGTACACAGATTAGCGATCCCCTAGCAACACAATCCTCGCCCTCCATACCTACCTGGTCCCCGGCCAGGCTTCAGTTGTGGCTTGAGGTCTGTGGAGCCCTCTGTGCTGTGCTCTGGGCTATCCAGAGTCTGGTAAACAGGGGTGAAAACGATGTAGCAACCAAAGTCTGCTCGCACGACGTCGCACACCTCTCCCATTACTGTAGTATTGTCCTATCAGGAGTCTAGGAAAGCTGGATAACCCCTCCCATGGGCAGAAATGTCTTAACACTCATTATGAGCCCCGGGCACAGCAGTGGAGTGGACAGTGCCCGAATACATGGCATCACCCCAGGCCATGCCTCTAGCTACCCCCAAGCACACCCATGTCATCATGCTGACTTTGTCAGGGGCATCCTGCTGACTTCTTGTAGGCAGCTTGCACCCTTCAAGACTATTTGGCAGGGCAGTGAGCCAGTGGCTCCCTGCTCCAACATGGTTTTTAATGGTTTGCACATCCCAAGAACACACAAACTGTTAAATAAGCAACGCTGACCCAAGGAACCAGGCCCTGGGTTCATGCATACATCCAGTCCCTGGGGCCCTGATGCTTGTGAGCATATATAGGCAACTGCAAAGTATGCCTAATGGATAAGATGGGGGCTATAGTGAGTTATTATCCCTTTCTCCCATGTACCTCTACAAGAGTCATCACAACCAAAATTGCTCCCCATCTTACTTGTATGGATGGAGCTACAGACTGAGAACATTGGGTCAGATGTATTAATGATGCCTAACATGTAGACAGTGTAAAGTTTGATTAGTCTGTCTTACATTGCACCGCATGTATCATAGTGCTGATAAGTCTGGCGCAGGTGTAGACGGTCTGGTCTAAGTTTTCCCCCTCCTATTAATTGGCTTGCTTTATGCCAGTAATTGCTCCAAAATGGAATCAAGAAAATAGCAAACAGTCGAAGCATCCGACGCGTTTCGAACGCCAAATGTTCTTGCTCTTATCAGGAAGCTCTTTTAGCGTTCGAAACGCGTCGGTTGCTTAGTCTCCTTTTTTTCCCCCCCACATACCTTGCTTTAATATGACCGCTGTTTCCACTACAGTATGTTTATCTTGACGTTTAATCGTACAAAATCAATTTTAATATTTTACCACAAGACTTACAAGTTTTCTACTGTTAATTGCTCCAAAAGTTTGGTGCATTTTTTGATGCTCGGCATAGCGCCATCAACCACGTCTCCATTGCCAGGACCGTGCCCCTTTTGTCAGATTAGGTAGAGACGGGTCTAGAACACATGAATGCAGTATGAAGCAGTTAGACCAGTTCATATGGCGCCCCCCAATTCTAGCGCAGTTACCAAATAATTGTGCCCCTATGTTGGTCAACAAATGAGGGGATTGTATGTGACCAATGATGAGCTTGGGTTTTATTATATAGAGCTGATACTTTGCGTTTCCTCTGGGGCATTATCCATAGACCTCTAATGCTCTAGTCACATCCAAAGCTGAAGGGATTCGGCGTCTTTTTGGGGTCTGGCAGGTTTGTGGCCACCTTATGTATATGTAGCTGTGACTCTAGTTTGCTGAAGCTGCTGCTGGTCACATTGTAAGTGCTGAGCTCTACAGTTTGTCTTCTGGAGCCAAGAAACAGTTACTCCAGGGAATTAGTCCTTTTGTTGTGAGCCCTTTACACCTGCTGGCAATGGGATGATTTCTGCAGCTCAGGCAGGGGCTTTGGGAAGAGGTCTCTTCGCTCCAGCAGGGGTTGAAGGAAATTGTGGATGACTGTGTCTCACTGTCACTATCACTGTGCAGCAGCAGGGGGTGCAGCAGGAGGGTCGTTATGAATAGCTCAATATCACTGTGCACCAGCAGGGGGTGCAGGAGGAGGAGGGTCGTTATGAATAGCTCAATATCACTGTGCACCAGCAGGGCGTGCAGGAGGAGGAGGGTATTTATGGATAGCTCAGTATCACTGTGCACCAGCAGGGGGTGCAGCAGGAGGGTCTTTATGGATAGCTCAGTATCACTGTGCACCAGCAGGGGGTGCAGGAGGAGGAGGGTCTTTATGGATAGCTCACTATCACTGTGCACCAGCAGGGGGTGCAGCAGGAGGGTCTTTATGGATAGCTCACTATCACTGTGCAGCAGCAGGGGGTGCAGCAGGAGGGTCTTTATGGATAGTTCAGTATCACTGTGCACCAGCAGGGGGTGCAGCAGGAGGGTCTTTATGGATAGCTCAGTATCACTGTGCACCAGCAGGGGGTGCAGGAGGAGGAGGGTCTTTATGGATAGCTCAGTATCACTGTGCAGCAGCAGGGGGTGCAGCAGGAGGGTCTATATGGATAGCACACTATCACTGTTCACCAGCAGGGGGTGCAGGAGGAGGAGGGTCTTTATGGATAGCTCACTATCACTGGCACAAGCTGGGGGTTCAAGAGGAGGAGGGTCTTTATGGATAGTTCAGTATCACTGTGCACCAGCAGGGGGTGCAGCAGGAGGGTCTTTATGGATAGCTCAGTATCGCTGTGCACCAGCAGGAGGGTCTTTATGGATAGCTCAGTATCGCTGTGCACCAGCAGGAGGGTCTTTATGGATAGCTCACTATCACTGTGCAGCAGCAGGGGGTGCAGGAGGAGGGTCTTTATGGATAGCTCACTATCACTGTGCAGCAGCAGAGGTCGAAGAACCTTGTGGTTAACTGTGTGTCACTCTCCCTATCACTTTGCAGCAGCAGGGGGTGCAGCAGGAGGGTCTTTATGGATAGCTCAGTATCACTGTGCAGCAGCAGGGGTTGAAGAACCTTGTGGTTAACTGTGTGTCACTCTCCCTATCACTATGCAGCAGCAGGGGGTGCAGGAGGAGGATGGTATTTATGGATAGATCAGGATGACTGTGCAGCAGCAGGAGGGTCTTTATGGATAGCTCAGTATCACTGTGCACCTGCAGGGGGTGCAGCAGGAGGGTCTTTATGGATAGCTCAGTATCACTGTGCACCAGCAGGGGGTGCAGCAGGAGGGTCTTTATGGATAGCTCACTATCACTGTGCCACAGCAGGGGTGCAGGGAGGGGGTATTTAGATAGTTCAGTATTTCCGTGCACCAGCAGGGGGGGCACAGGGGGGCTTTAGGATAGCTCAGTATCACTGTGCACCAGCAGGGGGTGCAGCAGGAGGGGCTTTTTGGATACTCCTATCACTTGCCCACAGGAGGGTTTTATGGATGCTCACTATCAGTGCACAGCAGGAGGGTCTTTATGGGTACTCAGTATCACTGTGCACCAGAGGGGGTGAGGGAGTGGGGGGGTTTTTGGTAGCTCAGTATCACTGTGCAACAGGGGGGGCAGGGGAGGGTTTTATGGGTAGTCGTATCATGGCACCAGGGAGGGTTTTATGGAAAAGTCATATCCTGGCACCAGCAAGGGGGTTTCGCGGAGGGTCTTTTGGATAGTTTCAGTATCGCTGTGCACCCCGAGGGGGTCTTTAGGGTGCTCAATTATTGGCTGCACCCGGGGGGTCTTTATGGTAGCTCCATCACTGTGAGGGCGGGTCTTAGTGGATCAATGTAGGCAGCAATATGGGGAGCAGGTCGATAATTCGCAGTCAGCCCCCCCTTTAAATGGCTTGGGGTCCTCCAGGGGGTTTCGGGGGCTTGGGGGTTCAACACGCGGCGTCCTCTTGCAAGTGATGTAGAATAATTCGTAATCAGTGTGATACAGAGGGGGGTGCCACCTAATTCCCTTACCCCCGGTCACACCCCCTACACCCCCACCTGCCCGGCTGAACTGGATCCCTAGGGGGCGATATGCCAACCCCTACAGGAAACAGGAATGATCCATTTATATCCAGGGCCTGCCCCCCCTCCGGCCCCAAAAAGGGAAATTTCTGGGGGCTTTAGTGTTGGGTAGAGACGTGTGTTCAGGGGGTGCAGCAGATTTTTACTGTGTATGATCCTGGCAGGTGTCGGGGTTAGAGCGGGTGTAGGTGTAGTGTGCAGCCACATGATGCTATAAATAGGTGTCGTTCCTCCAGTATTTCACGGTCTCCGTTTTGCAGCAGTGTTGGTGATTTTTGGCGTCCTTTATATCCGAGTTCCTTGAAAGTAAAACTTGTACCCATATAGGAATCTATTTACTGCTTTGCTGCAAAGCACCTTATTACCCTGATGCCCAGGCTCATCTTGATTTCAGGCTTCCTTCAGTATACCCTTAAAGCTTCAGCAGTGGGCGCTGGTCTGGAGGCTGAAATCATTGTGGACTCTGTTTTAGGGTCCCACTTCACTTTGGTGTATGGGCTCGGGGGTCTGAATTTATTTTCATCTCTAGGCTTGGGGGTGGAATTAAAGAGGTTGTCTCACTATTCTGTTTCTCAGAGTTATGTAGAAAACAAAGAAAAAGGAGGGGGCACACAATAGTGTATTACTGTTACAAAAGATAGGAGTATAGAGAAGAGAAGGTTCCTCTCACCTTGTGAGGTTGCGCTCTTAATTTAGAGGCACAACACTCATATGGGTTTGCCGGCTATTTGTATTCCGTAGCCCTTAATACGGCAGCCGCAGGTCACTGGTGCTCCAACCAGGGATCCGATGGTGGGTAGACGCCAATATAGAAGAGAAAAGAGGGGACCCGGCGCACGTGGTATACTTCTGATTAAGCACGGGTTCACGTGCGAAACGCGTAAAGTTTTTAACCTATCATGTTTTTAATTCTGTGAAGGTAACTAATTTGCATTTTTAAGAATAAAGTGACATTTTTAAACAAGCCTTTAGCTTGGGCTTTTTTTACACTACATGTGCGCCGGGTCCTCCCTTTTTCTCTTCTATATTGGTTTCTCAGAGTTACAGGCAGTCTTAGATTCATGCTTCCCGTCTCTTCCTGGTGAGGCTGTGGGCGGTTCTGTAGCAGTGATTTAACATATCAGTTCAGCATTGACAGCTCTTTTAATTGCGCTGACATGAGAGCAGTCGGTCTTATACAGGAGAGAGAGAGCTTCAGTGCTCAAAATGAGCAAATAATTAGTCTCCTTTGTATGTTAGAGATAACACACTCTGTTCTCAAGCTGCTGGCGAGCTGTGGTGACCTCACTTCCTGCTATCAGATAAGGCAGAGAAGGGGGGAGGAGGTCTGTAACCAGAGAAACCTGAGTGTACTCAGAGCAAATAAAATCTCTCTTATCTCCTGACCAAGGTAAAAAACCACAAAACAATGGGCGACATGTCCGAAAACTAGCGTCGCCGCGGCAGATTTTAGGCGCATTTAATCAGTGTAAAGTACGATCCTCTCAAAAGCCTGGCGTCCGGTGTACTTTGCATAGTAAACTGAATGCAGCTAAAAATGTACATTGCACAGTCGCTGCGCATAGCGTATCAGTTCTAGTATATGTAATGCACCTATTGAGACTCATTGCAAAATGGAGGCGCATAATGTATCCTTACTAGTATATGTAATGCACCTATTGAGGCTCATTGCAAAATGGAAGCGCATAATGTATCCTTACTAGTGTATGTAATGCACCTCAATAGGCACATTGTGTTATGGAGGCACACAGGATATCATTGCTACTATATGTAATGCACCTAGTTTTGGTAGATTACAGTTCATTTACATCGAGAATATGGCGTCGAGTGTTTTTGCAGCAAAATAGACCCCAAAAAATGGTGCTGGCGTATTGGGACATGTCGCCCAATGTATTTAGAAAAAGTCTTCAATTACTGTTCCCTACTTGCTGAAACCACTTTAAGCTTATTGAGGACTCTGGCCTAGGTGGTCACTTCATTTTCGTATCAGGGTTGTGTGTGTTGGTGGGGGGTGGAGGGATCTGAATTAATTTTAATCGGGTCGAAATTCACGGCACACTTGTATAATATACAAAAACGTGGGGAGCTTAAAGGGGTTGTCTCACTACAAGGATTGCTGCTTTTTATGTTAAAGATCTTACAAAAAAAAAGTCACTTTGCAATATGTGTCCATTAACAGTGTCCTACCTATTCCGAGATATCCCCTCTTGTATGGGCTGCAAGAGCTACTCAGGTCACTATAGCTACAGACCTGTTCGATCTCTCTTGATAGGCTTCCAGCACTGGTTGCTATAGCTACAGACCTGTTCAATCTCTCCTGAGAGGCTGCCAGCACTGGTTGCTACAGCTACAGTCCTGTTTGATCTCTCCTGATAGGCTGCCAGCACTGGTCGCTATAGCTACAGACCTGGCTTCTACTGCAGCCTAGTAGAAGCCAGTAAACACGCCCCCGAATTCAAAGTGAAACCAAGAAAACAGGACTGAGGTAAGATGAATCAATGTAGTGAGACAACCCCTTTAATCAGTAAGTATACAACAAATATACAATAGTATATTTCCTTGCACTGAGCACCTTATATTCCGGTGTGCACACCAATATGCTTCCTATTCTTGAATTCACTTTCATGTCTGGGAGTTCACTTTGGATCCCGGTCTGGAGTCCGACCTCATTCTGGTGTTAGGGTTCCAATTGATTTGGGGTGTCTGGCCTGAGCGGGGAGGGGGGGGGGGAGGTGGCTTCTGCATTAACTTTGGTGTCTGAGCTGAGGTTGGGTGCCCCCCGTACCTCTCCGCAATGTAGTTGCTGGTGCACGTGGCTCTGCGTCCTGGCATGCTGAGGTGGTTGCGAGAGGGGTTGGCATGGGGCGCAGCCCCTTGTAGTTAGGCCCCACCTGTGCAGAATGGCCTCAGCACTGGATCTGACGGACTCCGAGTCGATAGCGTGCCAGTGGTGCCAGTCACACAACAGATTTGGCATCTGCATAGACCGCAGCGCGGATGTGATCGGAGCCATTTTTTGTACTATTCGGCAGGTTCTTGCTCTTTGCTGTATTATATCTATGGCTCTTGTACTGTTCTTTATACTATGTGTTGTAGCTGGATCAGCAGCTGATTTTCCACCGCTTTCTTCCCCTCTGTGGTCCTAGGTGCACTGACTGCTGTTGCAAGTACTTGATGTCTCCCGCCGCCTCCGTGCCCTAACCCCTTGTCCTCTCTTTCAGATCGCCTTCTCTCAGCACAGTAACTTTATGGACTTGGTACAGTTCTTTGTCACGTTTTTCAGGTAGGACTCGCTTTCTGTGTGTTTGACGTTGCTATAATAAACTGTCTATAGCACCCATGCATATTGTAATGTAAAGGATAGAAGGAGAGACAAAAAGACAAACATTACACCGATCAAATGCAGGATGTGAGGGCTCTGCTCCCAAGAGCTTACAATCTATAGCTAGGCCCAGGATGAATACATTGCGGGGCAGTTGTGCGAGCGGCGACCATAAGAGTTGTTACAGCTCGCCGCCACCGTAGTCATCCTCGTGATTTGTGACTTATTTCTATTTTATGAGAGGCGTGGTGGCAGCGTGTGTCTGAAAGACGTGTGAGCATCAGAAATGCAGAACTTGTAGAGGTAAAGGACGTGTGCAGCGGGGGATAGAGCTGTAATGTTACAGACCCTGATCACGGGCAGCGCAGGAGACGGGGTGATGGGGTCCGGATCAAGTTATGTGGGCAGCTTGTCCCATTGGATGCATGGAGAAAGGTTGTCAGCTATTTGCTGCCACACGGTGGTGAGCTGAGCACATTACACTAGGAATAACACTTGCATTCTAGGCAGGTGTAGAACAATCCTGTAGATGAAGGCTGCATTCACACAAATACTGTAGGAGTCTCTGTATCTCCTTATATATCTCTCTTTATCTCTACCCGCCGGGGAACCTCTTTTCACGGTAGCTTAAATGTAGCCCTTAACGTCATGTGAACCTACCCTAACAAAAGTTTAGAGAACCCTTTTCTTGGTGAAAGGGGGCCCCCGAGGAGACGAAGTCCCCTCCCTCTGCTAACCCTAAAATGTGTATGAGGGCCCCCGAAGCCGGGATGTCACCGAAAACCCCCTTTAACCCTCGTGTTTGGGGCCCCCGGGGGCAGAACGGATGTTTACTTTCAACCCCCTGCAACCCACTGTGTATGGGGCCTTTGGAAACGACCGGATGTCACCCGCCCCCTTGCTAAACCCCCACGGGGTTTTTGGGGCCCCCGGGGCAGACAGTTGGTTTACTTTAACCCCCCTGCTTTAAACCCCCCCCGTGTATGGTGCCTCGGAAACAACAGATGTCATGCAAAATCTGCTTAAACCCTACTGTGTATGGGGCCCCCCGGAGCAGCGGAATTTTCCACTGCACCTCTGCTAACCCTACTATGTATGAGGCCCCCGGCAGCTGGATGTCACCGCATTCTGCAAACCCCCCCTGTTATGGGGCCCCCGGAGCCGACGGGGTTTTCAATGACCTCTGCTTTTTCCCCACTGTTATGGGGCCCCAGAAAAACGGATGTCCCCTGAACCCCTGTTGCCCTACTGTGTATGGGGCCCCGGAGCGACGGTTTCACTTCAAACCCCTGTAACCCTACTGTGTTTTGGGGCCTCGGAGCGACAGGGTGTCACTGCACCTCTGCAACCCAAATTGGGATTGGGGCCCCGGGCAGCGGATGTCACTGAAACCCCTGCCCAACCCCGTTTTAAAAGTGGCTCTGGAGCAGACGGGTGTCACTTCACCCTGTTGACCAAGCTACATCACAAAAAGAAATGCCAAATTTTAAAAAACAGAACTGAAAACTCACCAAATTTCCCGATTTGGGAAAAAGTTTACCTTCTCCCGAGAGTCAAATTTTTTTTTTTTTGAATGGGGTGGCCCTTGGCCTTTTCAGGTGGAAAAATTAGAGAACAAAAAAACCCTGCAGTCCCTTTTTGGAATGCAAAAAGTGGGTGGTGGCGTGTTTTGTTCTGGGGTTAAAGTTCTTCTCCGGGCCAATCAACCATGGGGAAAAGCACTCTTAACCAATTTGGGTATTCTTTCCTTTCCCTTTCAGATCACATAAAACCCCTCTTTCTTATTGTCTCCCCTGGGGGGATGCACTGTCCCTTTCGGGAAAATCCCCCAAAAAAAATGGCTTAAATGGTCCCTGAAAATTTTTTGGGAAAAGCAGGAACAAGACTTTTTTTCCCTTACCAACCCCGGGCCCCCGTTCCCCAGAAAACCCCAATTTTTAGCCCGTGGGCCCCTGGATGGGGGGTGTTGGTTTTTTATGGACCCTCCGGCTGGTGGGGTCCCCGGATGGTTTATGTTGGGTTTCCCGTTTCCTCCGCAGCGTGGGGGCCCCTGGATGGTGGTGTTTGGGTTATTTGGGCCCTCCAAACCCTGTGGAGCCCCCGGATGGTTTGGGGGTTTGGGTCCATGGTTCCCCCCACAGCTGTGGGAGTTTCCCGGGTGGTGGTGTTGGTTCTATGGCCCCCCCCAGCCTTTGTAGCCCTGGGTTGGGGGGTTTTTGGCTTATGGCCCTCCAGCAGCTGGGGGTTGGGTGGGGGTTGGGGGCTATTTTGGGCCCCCGCACTGTGGGGCCCCTGGATGGGGTGGTGTTGGTCCCAAGTACCCCCCAGCAGCTGTGTGGGGTCCTGGATGGTGGTGTTTGGGGGTTTTGGCTTCTCCAGCAGCTGTGGGGGCCCCTGGATGGGGATGTTGGCTCCTTTTTTCCCCCAGGGATTGGTGGGAGCCCCTGGATGGGGGTGTTGGGCTCCTGGGTTTGTCCCGCAGCTGTTTTGGGGCCCCTGGATGGTGGGGTTTTGGGTTTAAGGAACCCTCCAGAAACCCGTGGGCCCCCGGGGGTGGTGGTGTTTTTTCTATGGACCCTCCCGAAACTGTGTGGCTCCCGGGGTGGTGGGTTTTGGTTTAAAAGGGCCCCCTCCAAAACGCCCGTGGGACCCCCCGGATGGGGGTGGTTTTGGGTTATTTGGGGCCCCCAGCAGCTGTTGGGGGGTCCCGGTTTGGGGGTGTTGGCTCTTTGGGTTCCCCCCAAAAGATGTGGGGCCCTGGATGGGGGGTGTTGGGTCTATTTGGGCCCCCCCCCCCCGCCCCGGGGGCCCCCGGTTGGTGGGGTTGGCTTATGGACCCTTTAGCAGCGTGGGGCCCCCGGATGGTGGGGTTGGCTCTTTGGACCCTTTAGCAGCTTTGGGGCCCCGGAATGGTGGTGGGTTTGGGTCTATGGGGCCCCCGCAGTGTTGGGGGCCCCCGGATGGTGGTTTTTGGCTCTATGAAACCCTCCAAGGGTGGGGCCCCCCGGATGGTGGTGTTGGCTTATGAAAACCCTCCAGAAAACTGTTTGGGGGCCCCTGGTTTGGTTGGTGTTGGCTCTTTGGATCCCCCACAGCTGTGGGAGCCCCGGGGGGGTGGTGTTTTGGGTCCCAAGGGCCCTCCCCAGGGTGTGGGGGCCCCTGGATGGGGGTGTTGGCCCCTATGGACCCCCCCAGTGCTGTGGGGGCCCCCTAAATAATGGGTTGGCTCCTATGGGAAACCCCCCAGCAGCTGTGGGGGCCCCTGGGTGGGGGTGATGTCTCTTTTGGGCCCCCCTGCGCAGTTTGGGGCCCCCGGTGGTGGGGGGTTTTGGTCTAAAGGTCCCTCCAGCAGCCCGTGGGCCCCCGGATGGGGGGTTGGCTCTATGGAAATCTCCAGCAGCTGTGGACCCCTGGATGGTGGTGTTGGCCCCTTTGGTTTCCCCCCAGTGTTTGGGAAAACCCCTGGATGGTGGTGGTTTTTTCTATTTTGGGTCCTCCAGCAAGCTGGGGGGGAAACCCCTGGATGGTGGTTTTTGGGTTCATGGGCCCTCCGCAGCTTTTGGGGCCCCCGGGTGGTGGGGGGGTTGGTTTTTTGGCCCTAAACAAAATGTGGGAGCCCCTGGGTGGTGGTGTTTTGGGTCAAGGACCCTCCAGCAGTTTTTGGGGCCCCTGGATGGGGGGTTGGTCTATGGGGCCCCCTTCCTCACTGTGGAGTCCCTGGATGGTGATGTTTTGGTCTTTGGTTCCCCCAGCAGCTTTTTGGGGCCCCCCGGGGTGGGGTGTTGGCTCAAAGGTCCCCCAGCAGCTGTTGGGCCCCTGGATGGTTGGTGTTGGGGTTTTATGGGGCCCCCAAAAGCCGTGGGAGCCCCCCGGATGGTGGTGTTTTGGGTCAAAGGACCCTCCAGCGCTGGGGGGAGCCCCGGAAAGGTTTAAGTTGGTTATGGGCCCTACGCAGCGGGGGGAGTCCCTGGGAAAGGGGGTGTTGGCTCTAAGGCCCTCCAGCAGCGTGGGAAACCCCCCGGGTGGGGGTGTTGGCTTATGGATTCCCTCAAACCTTTTTGGGACCCCCAGGTGGGGGTTTTTTGGCTCTATGGACCCTCCCGCGCTGTGGAGTCCCTGGATGGTGATGTTTGGGTCTATGGGGGCCCCCCAGCAGCTGTTGGGCCCCTGGATGGGGGGGTGTTGGCTCTATGGACCCTGCAGCAGCTGTGGGGCCCGGATGGTGGGTTGGTTTGGGTCTATGGGCCCCTTTTGCACTGTTTGGGGGCCCCTGAAAGGGTGGGTTGGGTCTATGGTTTCCCCCCCAGCCCGTGGGAGACCTGGGGTGGGGGTGTTGGCTTATGGCCCCCTCCAGCCCGGGGGCCCCTGGATGGTGGTGTTGGGTCTATGGGGCCCCCCCAGCAGCTGTGGGGCCCCTTTGGGTGGTGGTTTTGGCTTTGGACCCTCCCGAGCTGTGGGAGCCCTGGTTTGGGGGTGTTGGGGTCCCAAGGGCCCCTCCAAACAGCTGTGGGGCCCCTGGGGTAGTGGTGTTGGCTCTATGGACCCTCCAGCCCGCTGTGGGGCCCCCGGAATGGTGTTTGGGTCTATGGACCCTCCGCAGCCCCGTGGGGAAAAAAATGGATGGTGGGGTTGGCTTAAAAGGATCCTCCAGCAGCTGGGGGGGGCCCTGGATTGGGGGTGTTGGCTCTATGGACCCTCCCCCAAACTGTGGTGGGCCCCTGGTTGGTTGGTGTTGGCTCTATGGACCCTCCCCGCAGTGTGGGGGCCCCCCGGGTAGTGGGGTTGGCTCTATGGGGCCCCCAGCAGCTTTTTGGGGCCCCTGGTTTGGGGGTTTTTTGGGTTTTATGGACCCTCCAGGCGGGGGAGGCCCCTTGGATGGGGTGTTGGTTCTATGGACCCTCCAGCAGCTGTGGGGGGCCCCCCGGGGGTGGGGTTTTGGGTCATGGAACCCCCCGCAGCTGTGGGGCCCCGGGGTGGTTTGGTTTTGGGTCTATGGATCCTCCAGCAGTTTTGGGGCCCCCCGGGTGGTTTGGGGGTTTGGGTTATGGCCCTCCCAGCCGCCCGTGGTCCCCTGGATGGGGGGTTTTTTGGTTTATGGGCCCCCCCCGGCAGCTTTTTGGGGGCCCCGGATGGTGGGGGGGTTGGGCCCCTATGTACCCTCCAGCAGCTGTGGGGGGCCCCGGTGGTGGGTTGGCTCTAATTTGGGCCCTCCACCGTGGGGGGCCCTGGATGGGGGTGTTGGGCTTATGGTCCTCCAGCAGCCCGTGGGAGCCCCAGGAGGGGGGTGTTGGCCCCTTTTTGGGGGCCCTCCCGCAAACTGTGGGGCCCCCGGTGGTGGTGTTGGGTTTTATGGACCCTCCCCGCAAAATGTGGGGACCCCGGATGGGGGTGTTGGCTCTTTGGGGTCCCCGCAGCGGGGGGAGCCCCTGGATGGGGGGTGTTGGCTCTATGGCTCTCCAAACCCGCTTGGGGCCCCGGGTGGTGGTGTTGGCCTATGGGAAACCCCCAAGGGTGGGGGGGAGCCCCATGGTTGGTTTTTGGCTCTTGGTCCCTCCGCAGCCCTTTGGGGTGTAAATTTTTGCTTTCCGATCCCGGGGACAAAAATAGCGGGCCTTATTTGAGGAATCCCCCCCCTTCTGCTTCTGTCGGGGGTTTCCAATTTTGGGTTTTTCGGGTTTTTACAGGTCATAATTTGGGACTTTAATGTGTGTATATTTGGGGGTTTACTATTTTACCTGCTCCTCTTCTCCTCTTGCAGTTGTTCCCCTCCTTGCCTTGGGTTGGGCCGCTTTGAGTTTGGGAAAAAATAAGCCCAAAATTGCTGGCGTCCCAAAGGGGGAGAGAGGTAAGATCCCTGCATCTTCTAGTGTCTTGCACTGTTTATATAGGGGGTTTGATAGGTTCCTGTAAATGTCTCGGTCATCGGAGCAGTTTGGGTTGAGATGAATGATAACGAGCCGCCTCGGAGCAGGAGCAGCTCGTGCAGCCAAATCTTCAGTGACGTCGCTGAGCGTTCCAGGACACTTGAGTGGAAGAGGCTTTGTGAGAGTCCTGACAATACCATAACCGCGCCACCCTTGTCCATGGGCTGTACGTGGTATTGCAGCAGTATGGCTGGACTGATGGACCATGCACAGGCCATGGACAAGTGCAGCACTGAAGCCAGGGTTCCCAGATCTCATATGTGCCTTGATCAAGGGTTGGTACCCTGAGACACACACATGACGATGTGGGGGCACATGATAAAATAGTGTAATGTCACCAGCACCCCCATAACCTGTCCCATTACTCTGACATCAGCAGTCCCTCCATAACAAGTCCCATTACTCTGACATCAGCAGTCCCTCCATAACCTGTCCCATTACTCTGACATCAGCAGTCCCTCCATAACAAGTCCCCTCACTCTGTGACAACAGCAGTCCCTCCATAACAAGTCCCCTCACTCTGTGACAACAGCAGTCCCTCCATAACAAGTCCCCTCACTCTGTGACAACAGCAGTCCCTCCATAACAAGTCCCCTTACTCTGTGACAACAGCAGTCCCTCCATAACAAGTGCCCTCACTCTGTGACATCACCAGCCTTCTCTGTATAACCTGCCCCCTCACTGTATGACATCACCAGCCTTCTCTGGAGAACCTGCCCCCTCACTGTATGACATCACCAGCCTTCTCTGTATAACCTGTCCCCTCACTGTATGACATCACCAGCCTTCTCTGTATAACCTGCCCCCTCCTGATGGACATGACATCACCCACCCGGCCTTCCTCTGTATATACTGCCCCCTCACAGTATGACATCACCACCTTCTCTGGAGAACCTGCCCCCTCACTGTATGACATCAACCATCTTCCCACTGTATAAACCTGTCCCCTCACTGTATGACATCACCAGCCTTATCTGTTTAACATGCCCCCTAACTGTAGACATCACCTCGGCACCGGCCTTCCTCTGTTTAACTGCCCCCCTCACGTATGACATCACCGGCCTCTGTATAACCTGCGCCCCCTCAGCTGTAATGACATCACCAGCCTTCCTACTGTAAAAAACCTGTCCCCTCACGTGTATGACATCACAGCCTTCTCTGTATAAACCTGCCCCCTCACTGTATGAACAACACCACCGGCCATCTGTATAACCTGCCCCCTCATTGTATTACATCACCGGCCTCTGTATAACCTGCCCCCTCACTGTATGACATCACCAGCCTTCTCTGTATAACCTGCCCTCTCACTGTATGACATCACCAGCCATTCTCTGTATAACCTAGTGCCCCTCACTGTATACAATCACCAGCCTTCTCTATAACCTGCCCCCTCAATGTATGACATTCACCAGCCTTCTCTGGAAACCGCCCCCTCTCACTGAATGCCATTCACCGGCCTTCTCCGTAAACCTGAACCTCCCCCTCACTTTAGTGACACACCGGCCTTCCCGTATAACCAGCCCCCCTCACTGTATGACATCACCACCGGCCTTCTCTGGTATAAAACCTGTCTCCCTCACTGTATTGACACAACAGCCTTTCTCTGTATAAACCTGCACTGCCCCCTCACTTGTATGACATCACCAGGCTTCCTGTATAACCTGCCCCTCATTGTATTACATCACCGGCCTCATGTATAACCTGCCCCCTCACTGAACATCACCAGCCTTCTCTGTATAACCTGGCACCCCTCACTGTATGACATCCCAGCCTTTCTCTGAGAACCTGCCCCCTCACGGTATGACATCACCACCTCTCCTGGAGAACTGCCCCCTCACGTATGACATCAACCAGCCTTCTCTCCTGTATAACCTGTCCCCTCACTGTATGACATCACCAGCCTTCTCTGTATAACCTGCCCCCCTCACTGTATGACATCACCAGCCTTCTCTGTATAACCAGCCCCCTCATGTATGACATCAACCGCCTTCTCCGTATAACCTGCTCCGCCCCCTCACTGTATGACAATCTCCGTCCTCTGTATAACCTGCCCCCCCCCTCACTGTATGACATCACCGGCCGTCTCTGTATAACCTGCCCCCTCGACTGTATGACTTCACAGCCTTCTCTGGGAGAACTGACCCCCTCACTGTATGATATTTAAATTTGTATTTTTAATTCATCAACCACCGGCCTTCTTGTATAACCTGCCCCCTCACTGTATGACATCACCGCCTTCTCCAGAATAACCTGCCCCCCTCAACTGTAATGACATCACCGCCTCTCTGTATAACCTGCCCCCTCACTGTATGACATCACCGGCATTCTCTGTAATAAACTGTCCCCTCACTGAATAACAACACCACCTTCTCTGTAAACCTGCCCCCTCATGTTATGACATCACCAAGCCTTCTCTGTTAACCTGCCCCTCATTGTATGACACTAACCGGCCTCTGTATGAACCTGCCCCCTCACTGTATACATCACCAGCCCTTCTCTGTAATAACCTGCCTCCTCACTGTATGACATCACCTACCTTCTCTGTAGAACCTGCCCCCTCCCTCTTGTATGACATCACCGGCCTCTGTATAACCTGTCCCCTCACATGTATGCATCACCCAGCCTTCTCTGTATAACCTTCCCCCTCACAGTATGACTTCACCAGCCTTCGCTGTATAACCTGCCCCCTCACTGAATGACATCACCACCTTCTCTGTATAACCTGTCCCCTCCTGTATGACATCACACCTTCTCTGGAGAACCGTGCCCCCTCACTGTAATGACACACCAGCCTTCTCTGTATAACCTCCCCCTCACTGTATGACATCACCAGCCTTCTCTGTATAACCTGCCCCCCACTGTGAGATATTTACTAACTAGCCTTCCATGTATAACCTGCCCCCTACTGTATGACATCACCAGCCTTCTCTTATAACTCTGCCCCCTCACTGATGACTTCACCCAGCCTTCTCTGTATTCTCCTGCCCCCATCACTCTGTGAACATCACCTGCCTTTTCTCTGGAGAACCTGTCCCCCTCACTGTATGACATCACCATCCTTCTCTGGAAGAATCTGCCCCCCTCACTGTATGACATCACCGGCCTTCACTGTAATAACCTGCCCCCCTCAGCTGTATGACATCATCACCGCCTCTCTGTATAACCTGCCCCCTCACTCTATGACAACACCAGCCATCTCTGTAAAACCCTGCCCCCTCATGTATGAAACATCACCAGCCTCTCGTATAACCTGTCCCCTCACTGTATGACATCACCAGCCTTCTCTGGAGAACCTGCCCCCTCACTGTATGACATCACCAGCCTTCTCTGTATAACCTGCCCCCTCACTGTATACATCACCAGCTCTTCTCTTATAACCTGCCCCTCACTGTGAGGATATTACCTACCTTCTCTGTAATCACTCTGCCCCCTACTGTAAGACTCGACCGGTCCTTCTCTGTATAATCTGCCCCCTCACTGTATGACATCACCGGCCTTCTCTGGAGAACCTGCCCCCTCACTGTATGACCTCACCAGCCTCTCTGTATAACCTGACCCACACTGTATGACATCCACCTACCGGCCTTCTCTGTATAACCTGCCCCCTCACGGTATGACATCACCGGCCTTCTTCTGGAAACCTTCCCCCTCACGTATGACATCACAGCCTTCCTTCCCTCTGTAAACCTGCCCCCTCACTGTGTGATATTACTAGCCTTCTCTGTATAACCTGCCCCCCTTCACTGTAAATGCATCACCGCTTCTCTGTATAACCTGCCCCCTCACTGTATGACCTCACCGGCCTTCTCTGTGTAACCTGTCCCCTCACTGTATGACATCACCGGCCTTCTCTGTATAATCTGCCCCATCCCTCACTGTATGACAATCACTCGGCTTCCTCTGTATAACCTGCCCCCTCACTGTATGACATCACCAGCCTTCTCTGTGTAACCTGCCCCCTCACTGTATGACATCACCGGCCTTCTCCGTATAACCTGCCCCCTCATTGTATGACATCACCAGCCTTCTCTCGAGAACCTGCCCCCTCACTGTATGACATCACCGGCCTTCTCTGGAGAACCTGCCCCCTCAACTGTAATGACATCACAAGCCGTTCCTCTGTATAACCTGTCCCCTCACTGTATGAACATTCACCAGCCATCTCTGTATAACCTGCCCCCTCTCTGTTATGACATCACCAGCCTTCTCTGTATAACCTGCCCCCTTCACTGTATGGACATCACCGCCATCCCTCTTGGAGAAACCAGCCCCCTCACTGTATGACCTCACCAGCCTTCTCTGTATAACCTAGATCCCCTCATTGTATGACATCACCGTCCTCTGTATAACCTGCCCCCTCACTGTATGACATCACCAGCCTTCTCCGGAGAACCTGCCCCCTCACTGTATGACATCACCAGCCTTCTCCGGAGAACCTGCCCCCTCACTGTATGACATCACCAGCCTTCTCCGGAGAACCTGCGCTGCCCCCTCAACTGTATGACATCATCACCAGCCTCACGGAGAACCTTCCCCCTCACAGTATGACATCACCAGCCTTCTCTGTATAACCTGTCCCCTCACTGTATGACATCACCAGCCTTCTCTGTATAACCTGTCCCCTCACTGTATGACATCACCAGCCTTCTCTGTATAACCTGTCCCCTCACTGTATGACATCACCAGCCTTCTCTGTATAACCTTCCCCCTCACTGTATGACATCACCGGCCTTCTCCATATAACCTGCCCCCTCACTGTATGACATAACCTGCCCCCTCACTGTATGACATCACCGCCCTCTGTATAACCTGTCCCCTCACTGTATGACATCACCAGCCTTCTCTGTATAACCTGCCCCCTCACTGTATGACATCACCAGCCTTCTCTGGAGAACCTGCCCCCTCACTGTATGACATCACCAGCCTTCTCTGTATAACCTGCCCCCTCACTGTATGACATCACCGGCCTTCTCCGTATAACCTGCCCCCTCACTGTATGACATCACCAGCCTTCTCCGTATAACCTGTCCCCTCACTGTATGACATCACCGGCCTTCTCTGTATAACCTGCCCCCTCACTGTATGACATCACCGGCCTTCTCTGTATAACCTGCCCCCTCACTGTATGACATCACCAGCCTTCTCTGTATAACCTGCCCCCTCACTGTATGACATCACCAGCCTTCTCTGTATAACCTGCCCCCTCACTGTATGACATCACCGGCCTTCTCTGTATAACCTGCCCCCTCACTGTATGACATCACCAGCCTTCTCTGTATAACCTGCCCCCTCACTGTATGACATCACCGGCCTCTGTATAACCTGCCCCCTCACTGTATGATATTACTAGCCTTCTCTGTATAACCTGCCCCCTCACTGTATGACATCACCAGCCTTCTCTGTATAACCTGCCCCCTCACTGTATGACATCACCAGCCTTCTCTGTATAACCTGCCCCCTCACTGTATGACATCACCAGCCTTCTCTGTATAACCTGCCCCCTCACTGTATGACATCACCGGCCTTCTCTGTATAACCTGCCCCCTCACTGTATGACATCACCAGCCTTCTCTGTATAACCTGCCCCCTCACTGTATGACATCACCAGCCTTCTCTGTATAACCTGCCCCCTCACTGTATGACATCACCGGCCTTCTCCGTATAACCTGCCCCCTCACTGTATGACATCACCGGCCTTCTCCGTATAACCTGCCCCCTCACTGTATGATATTACTAGCCTTCTCTGTATAACCTGCCCCCTCACTGTATGACATCACCAGCCTTCTCTGTATAACCTGCCCCCTCACTGTATGACATCACCAGCCTTCTCTGTATAACCTGCCCCCTCACTGTATGATATTACTAGCCTTCTCTGTATAACCTGCCCCCTCACTGTATGACATCACCAGCCTTCTCCGTATAACCTGCCCCCTCACTGTATGATATTACTAGCTCTCCTCAGATAACCGTTCCTTCACATAATGTGTTACATCACCAGCCCTTCATAGATAACCAGTCCCCTTACTCTGACATCTCCAGTCAGTGAGCTCCCCTAGTTGTGACTGTGGGGGCCCCCAAATTTTCACTGTGAATGTGTCAGGGGGGAAGGATTTGGTGTTCTGACCCCATATATATTTCGCAGTGAATCGGCACCGGATCTCTGACGCCCCTCCTGTCTGTTGATTATTAGGTGCCGGTAAGCTGGAACCAGTCTGACCATTCTCTTCTGACCTCTGTCATTACTGACTGTAGTCCCCGTTTAGGGACAGACCTGTCCAGCTCTAGCAGTCCTCTTGTTCTCCATGTCACTGTCTTACATTTCTTACCCATTCTCCGATTTGGTCTAAACCTGACTTTGACCATGTCTGCACCTCCTGTTAGTATGATAAAATATTTGAGGACGCTTAAAGGGGTTTTCTCACTACAGTGATTGCCTTTAAAACACGATCAAAAAGAACATAGGAATTTTTGGAAAATTCCTATGTTCTTTTTGATTGTTTTTAGTGGTAGTAGTGTGGTGGTGATATTGGGTTGTGCTTGTGTTTTGCTGCCGCACCGGTGTGCACCTATGCTCATTATTTCTATTAAACTTTTTTTGGGGATGTACAGACCAAATATGGTTTTCTAGACTCGTAGGTGGGAGAGGCTGTCCTCTCTTTGGTTTCCTGCTCTCCACACACCTGCACAGGTTTTTAAATCAATGCAGAGTACCTTGTAGCTGGAATATAAATCAATGCTGCAATGTACTGCATTATTTGGTCACTAGACCATGGCCTTGGTTTGGGGTATCCTCTTCATAACCCCATAATGCACTCAATAAAGAAAAAACACCTTCAAGGCCTTAATAAAGTTTATGATATTATCATTATTTCTTCATAGTGTACTGGATACATAAACATATAGCGATAATACAAGTGGTAAAAAACTGATCCATGTTCAAGCTTGCTCGCTCCTCTCATTGCATCTCCCTCTTGGGGAATCAGGGGATCGAGACCCTGGGTCCCTCGGTAGTGGGAACCGGATCTTCAACGGAGCAGAAACAAACGCCCGCACATCTAGCGACGTTTCGGAAGATTAACTTCCTTTTTCAAGCTTGAACATGGATCAGGTTTTTCCCACTTGTATTATCTCTATACGTTTATGTATCCGGTACACTATGAAGAAATAATGATAATATCATAAACTTTATTAAGGCCTTGAAGGTGTTTTTTCTTTGAGTACCTTGTAGCAGGAGTCTTCTCTCCCTGAAGTGTGGAGGTCTGAATAGGCACCAAGAGAGGTAACGTTAGTGTAGGTTCCCACCTGTTTTGAGGTCAACTTGCTGATTGGGAGGTGGGCTTAAGCAGTTTTGATCAAAAATGTGAACTAAGAACCTCAAAAGCTTTGATGTATCCTAAGTAGCAGAAATGCTTTTCCAAAAATTCCTGGTTTTTTTTTTTAATTGTTTTTAGTGCTAGTAGAGCTGCTGATATTGGATTGTGTTTGTATGTTACTGCCTCACCAGTGTGCACCTATGCTCAATTGTTTTCAAAAACTTTTTGGGGATGTGCAGACCAAATATTGTTTTCTAGAGTGATTTGGCTTTACACATGTAGGAAAATGAAAATTAAAACTATTATCAAATATATTGCTTTCTCGATTTTGCTTTGGCTAGTAGATAAAGAAGATCTGATCTCCTCTTAGGACACACAAGTGTCTCTGGTTACCAACCACCTCTCTCTGCTCTCTGATCTCTCATTGCTCAAAGCTGCCGTAAGTCGCGTTGACCATGCCGAGTCACTCCCTAGTAGTAGACTTTCTTTACCTTATGTAATGAAGAGCTTTCCTTCTTTAGAGCTCTGTAGCCTTATCTACTACACTTTATAAATCATGTCCCTATAAGAAGGATAGATTTGTACAGCAGAGCGGATACATCAATCACTGTTATAGAACCACCCACAGCCTGACCAGGAAGTGAGAGTCTGAAGCTGGCCGTGGCTCTGTGAAACAGCATGGTGAGAAAACCCCTTTAATTGACCACTGAAGGTAGAAGTTTCCGCTTAGGTGAGGCAGATCCTCGCTCATGTTCTATATAACCCCCTCCTGGAGCAGCTGGGTTGTGACTGTCGATGTCCAGTCTATTAGTGGGGGTAATGAGGATGAGCGCGGGCTCCTGGCACCAGCAGGTAATATGCTCTGATCTGACCTATGTATTGTTCTGTGGTTTCCTGCCTCTTGGGAGGTTGATATAGACAATCGCAGCTAACGAACGGCGTCCTGTCCTGTATCCTGCGGCCCTGCCTTCTTCTTTCCTGCTTGGTCAGGTTGATTGCTTTCTTCATCATGGTTTCCTGAGATGTCTCCCCAGGCACGGGCCCTTGTTGTAGGGTCTGCAACCTATTCTGGAGCGTGAACTCTGACCCTCAGGGTATTGTATGGTCGGCCCGTACCTGCAGATAGACACCGAGCTCCAGACACCAGCAGTCACCGTACTGATCCCGGGAGACTGCCCGATAGACCGCCGTTCTGTAGAAGACCTGACTTCAATGGATGGTTTTAGTGATTTGTTTCATTTTCTTTCAAATTTAACTTTTTTTTTAATTTTTTTTATTCATTTTAATTTTGTCATGAAATTCAGTCTTTTTTTGTTTTTTTTGCTTTACCTTAGATCATTGTAGCTTTTAGGGTATGTTCATTTGTGGTCTGTATTTGAGAGTAAGGGCTTGTTCACACAACGTTTTGGATCCTTTTTACGGAACCAATGCGCCGCTAATACGTGCCCAGGGTGTGGAGCGCTTTTGGACAGGTGCCAAAAGCGCGCTCCAATATCTCCTATGGGCTTTCACTTGCGTAGATCGCAAGAAGAATTGACATGTCAATTCTTAAAGCGGATCCAAAAAGCTCAGCGCAGTTGAGTCCTCAAAAGCGCATCGCCGATCTCCCGTGTGAACAGCGATGCGCTTTTGCCATTGAAAGCAATGTTAATCACACTGACAATTGTTAGATCCGTTTTGCGGATCCGTAAAACTGATCACAAAAGCGTCGTGTGAACAAGCCCTACGGGGCAAATCTCGGCACGCATTTCGCGTCGTGTTTGCGCTCTAATACAGGCGAGATGCCGATCAGTGCAACTCCCAAACACTTGGCATAATTGCGGGACGTACTGTACGCCCCGCAATTACGCCGTGTGAACATACCCTTAATGCGCTGCAATACGCCAGAAGTATGGGCTGCAAATACAGTCATTCATAGTTCTCGTTGAGAGCAATAATTACCTGCCGTTTTTCCCAGCGTGCTGGGGGAAAATTCACTCAATGGGGGCCAGCACAGCATTTTAGAAGTACGCTAGAGGAATAAATTCAAGCTCTTTGGCAATGGTGCAATAAGTGAAATCAGTCCCCCCAGTTACTATGTTCCATGGTGTCATCTTATGTGGCAGAAGTGCTTTTGGGACCCCCTCAGGCTGCAGGGCCCGTTAGCTCCTATAGCTACGCCCCTGAAGTTACCACTTGCAAGTGCATAATTCTAATATACCCAAGGCTTTGTGGTGCGTACAGTACACTTCGCAATACGCAGTATGAACATACACTTGATTTTCTAACTTTATTCCCTTTTAAATGAAGTAATGTCCACAGTTGGCGTAGACAGTGCAGCAAAGTGCGTGAATGAGGTCTGGTTCACATCTGGGTTTGGCTTTTCGTTCTAATCCGTTTTGGAATCCTAAAAGTAGAAATAACTTGCTTATAATTTTCACTTGTTGTTTTTTTTTGTTTGTTTTTTTTTTTCTGGATTTGTTTAGCTTCACTTTTGATACAGAAAAATTCTGTAGCGTGCTGCGTTAGGGTATGTTCACACAGCAATTTTGGACTCTTATTTTGGGGCATGTTGCGTGCCTAATGTGCCCCTAATCAAGCGTCCAAAATGCCTGTAGAACACTTCTCATAGACTGCAATGTAAAATCGGCAGCGTCGAGGATTAAAAGGGTTTTGCCACGAAGTAAAATTGACGTGGGAAGCTTACAAATGAAATAACAAACATTTTCACCGTTCATCATTATTAAAAATTCTGCACAATTTTTGTCTTAGCTGCTCCTTTAGTGATCCATTGTTTACAGCTTGTCTCCAGGGGATACGACCAGGGCTGAGAGCTCCTCACTCCTGGTTGCACATGCTCAGACATCACCTCTCCTCTCAGGCAGCTACTGAGTGTTCACCCCCAGGTGCTGTCACTCTACTCCTGTCCTCTGTACTCCTTAGTAATTAGTCAAACAGAGCAGATAAATTTAAAAAAAAATAAACCTCAATAAGCTCTGTGCATTGATAAAGCGAAAAAAAATCCACAGGTTTGGTTCCTGCAGGGATTTGAACCGAGGACCCTTGTGCCTGGAGGCAAAAACTTTACCTCTGAGCTACAATGTAGTTATTCACAGCTCTATACATAAAGAGACCTTTCTTTGACTATAGAGAGGAAAGGCCTGGTGATGTCATTCTGCTGGGTCACATGATCTGCAATTCACACAAATCACACACGCCCCCTTCTGAGCACACAGAGCTGAAGAGCTGGATGCAGGAGGTGTGAGATGAGATCGTGGCAAAACCCCTTTAAGTATAGAGGCAGCGAAATCCGCTTGGGGCAGTCTGCGCTATTTCCTCGTCGGAATTACGTGCTGGTTAGCGTGGAATTTTCAACAAGGATGCAATAAAATAAAAATACATGGAGTAAAAATACTCCATGTGAACGCCCCCCTATTGTTTCTGTGACAAAAAAAGGTTTGGTCTCCCCCTTTACCTTAGCGTATGTTCACATGGCGTGTTGGGTCCATGTGAATTTTCCTTTTTGGATACGTGTTGGATCCTTCTTCGGCCCCCCAAAGCGTACTAATAAAAGCAATTGATTTCTTGTTTTTATTTTGACTTTTCAGACGATGTCACCGTTGCGTTCACTGCGTCTTTGGGACCCGTTCCATGTTTCTTGGCCCGAAAGACGCGCAGGGCCCCTTTTGGGGTTTAGGGTGCGCCCCTGCTGGCCAAAACGGACCCCAAAAGGCATAGTCATTTTGGAGACGTGTTGGCCCATTTAGGATCCGATCGCGCTGCATTTTTGGAGCATTTTGGGTCCAAATCGGGTCCAAAAACGTTGTGTGAACAGCCCCTTGGCTATGTTAAGGGGGGAAATTTCGGCACACTTCCTTCGTGTGCTTCTTTTCGGGCGAGATGCGCGCCGATACGGTAACCATATTTCATGAAACTGTGGAAAAAGCCCCCTCTTCCCGCCGGCAAATCGCCGTCGGGGAGATAATTGAATTGTCATTTACTTGCAGCGATACGCCCGCGGGGAAAGAAGTCAATGGAGCCCGCACGCTGCCGCCCCCCCCGCGCGCAGGGTTCGCGCGTGTTAGGCTATGTTCCCACGGCTTAAAAATGGGACGTATTTTTAGTCCATAATTACTGCCGGAGTTGCGCAATTCGGTGGAATCCCTCCGTCATTCGGAATCCACTTTTTTATTACGTCTCCCCTCCCTGCTCGGGAATCCACCGGGGGGGAGTAAATGACATGTTAATTACCGCGGCGTATACGCGCCGTGGTAAAGAAGTTATGGGCCGGCGAGGTGCCCCCCCCCCCCCGCCCCCGTCCAATGGCGTAATTTCGCCCCGCAAATAACCGTCGAAACTAGCCTTAGCCGGCTCTCGAGACACGCGATGTATGTTTTATGTTCTTTGGGAGTCGGTGATCCGCGCGTACTCCCGCGACTCTGGGGGTCCGGCAGCCCGCCGGCTCCATTGACATTTTAAAACTCCGGGCGTTTCGTGCAAAAATTGATATGTTACTTTTTTCCCCTCCGGGGGCCCTTTTTAGGGTTGTCTGTGGCGGCCATTATTTTTTCCCCCTGACCGTCCCCAGATTTCAGCTGCTGGCCGAGATTTATTTGAAGCTGCTTCCCCTTTTCAGCACCTTTTGAGGCCGTCGTATTAGAAGCCACATCTAATAATGTTTTCCTATTTTCCTTTCTATAACTCAACATAACAAGAAGCGACTTAATTGCGTCTCTTAACGACTTACAAATGTTTCGCCGACTTAATTATCCATAAATAATTCATCGTTTTTCTCCACTAGACTTGTAAGAGAGTCCTGGTCCGGCCGGACGCGGGGTCATAAAGCCGGCATGAATTATACATAGAGGAACCGCACAGCAGACTGATCGATACCGCTCCAAATGTGCGGCTCCTGCACCTTATAAAACCCTGTCGTACGTTTAGCATTTGTCAGAAAAAGGGTTAATGGGCCCAGGGCCCCCGAGGTCCATATGCAGATCCCGGGTGGACCGGGGTTTAAAAGAGGATTTGTTTGGTGCTCGGGTCATTCTAATATAGGGGGCCCCCCCTTTTAAGAAAAAAAGTTTAAACCAAAAGGCCCACTGCAAAAAGGCTTTAGTTTTATTATATACAAAATGGTCCTCCAAAAATATTAATTGGTTGCATGGCGACCATTGTATGTTGAGACCATAACTGTATGGAAAACTGGGAGTTGGTTCTGAGGCCCCAACATTTGACCCCCAACATAATGTAAAAAAATTCAATAAAGTGAAGCAGATACTAAAATAGGTAAAGTGCGTCCTTACATAAAACTAACACAAAGGGCTACTGGGGTGGAATTTCCTTTCTATGTTAGGAAAGAAGCTTCTTGAGTCCAGACTTTATACACAATATTCCCGGAAAAAAAAAATGGGGCCCCTTGGGGCCCCCAAAGGGGTGCCATCCTGGCACATGTAAGAGCAGTACAGGAAAGTAGTACAGCATGTACTGTAGAGAGGGGCTATAGATGCCAATCACTGCCTGCACCTCACTAAACATGTAAAGCAGTACAGGACAGTAGTACCGCATTTACTTTAAAAGAGGCGCTATAGATCTCCAAACACTGCATCACCAACTAATACATGTAAGAGCAGTACAATACATTTTGAACCGCACTGTATGTAGAGAGGCCTTAGACCCCCCAATACTGCATGCACCTCCCCTAATACATGTAAAGCGAACAAACTGTAGAACCGCACTGTACTGTAGAGAGGCGTATGACCGCCAATCACTGCTGCACCCCATAATACATGAAGAGCCCTACAGGTCATGTGTAATGCCTGTAAAATTAGGGGCTATAGACCCCCAATCACTGCAAACACTGTATAATAATGTAAGGCGTACAGGACATGTAGTGCCGCATGTACTGAGAGAGGTGTTAGACCACCATCACTGCAGGGGGGGCCCTCACCCCTTAATGTAAGGCGTAAGGACTGTTGTGCGCACCCGTACGTAGGGGCGACTAGACCTCCAATCACGCATGCCCCCAAACAGTAAGAGAGTACAGGAATGTAGTACCCCACTGTACTGTAGAAGGCGCTACTAGACCCCCAAACACTGCATACCTCACTAATAAATGTAAAAGCGTACAGGAATGTAGTACCACACTGTACTGTGAGAAGGCCTATGTCTCCAAACACTGCAGCCCTCACAAAAACATTAAGAGGTACAGCAATGTACAGTCATGGCCAAAAATTTTTGAGAATGACACAAATATTATTTTTCACTGTCGTGCCCTCTGTTTTTATGTTTTTTCAGTGTTTTTTTTTACATCAGAAATACAAATGCAATCATATTGATTAACAAAACTTTATTGACAGGAGAATGAGTTAATGCAGCAAGTCAATTTTTGCAGTGTTCCCCCTTCTTTTTTCAGGCCCTTGAAATTCCCCTGGCATGCTCTCAAAAAATTCTGGCCCAATTTGACTGATGCCGTCCATTCTTCAAAATCAATGCTTGCATTTTGTCAAAATTTGTTGGTTTTTGTTTGTCCAAACCCCCTTTTCTTGATGGGTTGGGGGCCAAAAAATTTTCAATGGGGATTTAAAATCTGGGGATTTTCCCCGGCCCTGGGGCCCAAAATCTCTATGTTTTTTTCCCTGGGGCCATTTAAAATTTTCACCTTTTTCTTTATGGCAAGGTTTCTCCATCATGCTGGAAAAAAGGGATTGTTATCACCAAACTGTCTTGGACGGTTGGGGAGAAATTGCCCCTTGGAAAGGGCATTCCCTGGGACCATTCTTTTTTCATGATGGGGTTTTTAGGGAAGCTGTTAGAGATCCCATTCCCCCGGCCCGAGAAACAACCCAACCCCAAAAATGGGTTTTTGGGGTCTTTACAGTTTGGGAAGAGACCCAAGGGCTGGTGGTAAGTCACCTTTTCTTCTTTTCCCAACAAGCTGGGGGTTTCCCAAAGTTCCCAAAAATTTGAAAGGGGATTTTAAAAGGGAAAAGGGCTTTTCCCCAGTCCTCAGCCGTCCCCTCCCTGTACCTTTGGGGAAAATCAGTCCGGGCCCCCGATGTTTTTTCTGGAAAGAAGTTTGGTTCTTTGCTGCCCCCTTTACCCCAGGCCCCTTTCTCCCTGGTTCCGCCTCAAGTGCGGCAGATGCACTCCAACCCGCCTGCTGGCCAATTTTCCCGAGCAAGCTTTTTGCCTGTGGGAGCCCATTCCCAAGCTGAAAAACTTTTTTAAAAGAGGTCCCCGGCGCTTGTGGTCTTTCTTGGGCGCCCTTGGGGCCCTTTTTTGGAAACAATGGAATCTCTCTCCCCTTTAATTCCCCTTTATGATGCGATAGATTGTTTACTGAGGTGTTTAACTTTTTAGGGAAACGATACTCTTCCTGTTTGGGGCCCCGTTTTTTTTGCAAATGCAATGATGACTGCCGTGTTTCTTTAGAGGGTTTAAAACCCTTTTTTAACAGAAAGAAAAAACAAAAATGCCCAAACCCCCACCTCCCTTTTAAAAATGTTTCCCGTGGTGTGATTCCCCTTCCCTTTTTTTTATGGCAGATTGGTTTCCCCCCCCGTCCCCCCATCAACCCCCCACTTCCCGGTTAATGGGGCAATTTACTTTAAAAAGTTTTTTGCTGGGCCTTTTTTAAAGGGAGGCCAGCCCCAAAAAGTGGGGAAAAAGGGGTTTTGGGGGAAAAAAGTTCATTTTTCTAGGCAAAAATATTTCTTTGGGAATTAATTGGGTGTAAAAATTTATCACTCTTTTTTTTCATTTGGAGTTTTGGAAAATTGCCATTTTAAAAAACCCGGTTTCAGTAGACTTTGTAAAAATTAACAAATTTTTTTCTTTTCAAAACTTTTGGCCATTTACTGTTTACCCACACTCCCACGTAAGAAAGGGGTAATAACCGCCAATCCCCTGCATGCAATTCCTAAAACTTTTAAGAGCAGTAAGGTCCTGTAGGGACTGCACTGTACTGTAAAGGGGGCGCTATAGACCACCAAAACCCTTCATGACCTAAATTTTAAAACTTTTAAAAAGCAGTAACCCGGAAAATGTAGTTTTGCCTGTACTGAAAAAGAGGCGCTATTAAAAACCGCCCAATCCCACTTTTTACCTAAATTTTTAAAATGTAAAAGCAGTACAGGCATGCAGTAACCCCCACCTTTCCGTAAAAGGGGGCGTATAGACGCCAAAACCTTTCCCTGCACCTCACTAAATACGTAAGGCCATACAGGGAAAGTAGTACCCCCCACTGTATTGTTGAGGCCCCTAAAAACCCCCAATCCCCTGCTTTCAACCCCACTAATACATTTAAGAGCAAGTTCAGGAAGTATGCCGCCCCTGTACTTTGTAGAGGTGCTATAGACCACCAATCACTGCCTTTCACCTCCCCTAATACATGTTTAAAAGCCCGTACAGGACTTTTAGTAAACCCCACTGTACTGGTTTTGGGGGGGGGGGGGGCTTAAAAGAACCACCAAAACACTGAAAGAAATTCACTAGTATATGTAAGAGCAATAACAATATATGTTTTGTACCGCACTGTTTCCCGTGTTTTGAATGCAGGGGGGGCTGTACAGCCCCTGTGTAACCGAAAGGGCCCACTGTACAGCCCCTGTGTAATTTCAGGGCCCACTGTACAGTCTGTGTTTGACTGCAGGCCCAACCGTACAGCTCTGTGTAGACTGCAGGCCGACGGTACAGCTGTGGTTGACCTTTTCAGGCCCCACCCGTTCAGCTCTTTTGTAGATTGCAGGGGGAAATTACAGTCTGGGGTAGACCCGCAGGCCGACCCCGTAAAGCTCTGTTAGACTCAGGGACGGCTGTATAGTTGTGTAGACTGCAGGCTGACTGTAAGCTCTGTTTTAGATGCAGGGCCCCCTGTACAAACTCGTGTTTGAATGCAGGCCGAAGAAAAAGCTCTTGTAGGGTGCAGGCCGGCCCCGTTCACCTCTGTGTAGGCCCGCGGGACCACCGTTAAAAAGGGTTTTGTTAGGCTTTCAGGCCCAAGTTTTGCTCGTGTAGACTGCAGGCCGACTGTATAGCTTGTGTTGACTGGAAAGGCCCATTATAGCTCTGTGTTTACTGCAGGACGACTTTTTATAGCTCTGGGGTAGACTGCAGGCCCCACTGTAAGGGTCTGGTAGGCTTTCAGGGGCCCAAATGTATAGCTCTGTGGGAAGGGTGCCCGGGCCGACTGTATAGCTCTGTGTAGGTGCAAAGGGCCCACTGTAAAAGCTCTGTGTAGGCTGCAGGCCCCTGTATACTCCCGTGTAGGTGCAGGCCGAAAATGTTACTGGGGTTTTGTAGGTGCAAAGGCCCGACTGTACAGCTCTGTGTAGACTGCAGGCCGACTGTACAGCTCTGTGTAGACTGCAGGCCGACTGTACAGCTCTGTGTAGTCTGCAGGTCGTTTTTTGTATTGACGTCTATGTGAAAAGTTTCTAGATACTAAAAACCACCAAAAATAAGATGGAAAACCTGTGCTGTGTAGACATAGCCTGGGGTGTCCCCGGCCTCCGATCGGAGAGGGGTGTCCCCTTTGATCTCGCTATGGTTTTGGACCGCGGCTGGGATTAGAGACTCTGATCTCTCTTGTCAGTGGCTGCTTTTAGGAACTGAATTGCTAGTTACAGCTCTGTTTCTAGCATAGTTTCGCTGCTGGGAGCTATCCCCCTCTGAGGCAGCGACGTCAAAAAGTGTGGCTGCTGACAGAGGACCTGCCCCACCCGGCGTCAAAAGCCCATGCAGGTTATTAATGGGGCGGGTCCAATAGTTGAAAATGCTCATTACTCTGTTGGGCTAAAATGAAGAATAGAAGACCGGAAGCATACCTACCTTCTGAGCGCCTTGCTCCGTCACCACCTCTGTTCCAGTGAACAAGGCAGTAAGGGTGCTTTCACACAGTGCGTTTTTTGGTGCGTTTTCGGATGCGTTTTTTGTACATTTCTGCACAAAAACCGCATCCGAAATTCGCATCTAAAAACGCAGCGTCAATCGGATCCAAAACGCATCCAGCACGTAGGTGTGTGTTTGGCTGCTGCAGGATCGCACCCTACAGTTTATAGTAGGGATCCTGCTGCATCTTCCGGATCAAGAATTGACATGCCAATTCTTAGGCCTGGTTCACACGGCTTATTGCCGGCGTGATTGCGGGGACGGATTTCGCCCCGCAATTACGCCACGGGGCGGGGGGGCGGCAGCTCGCTGGCCCCATAGACAATGCATTATTTACGGCGCATACGCGCTGTAAATAATTCACGTCACTTTCTCCCCGCCCGGCGGATTCGCCGAGCGGGTGGAGGAGACGGAATCCATAGTTCTCTATGAGAACTGTGGATTACCGTAATGACAGGGACAGATTGGAGCCGTACTGCAGCGCAAATCTGGCGCGCAGTACGGCTCCAATCCGCGCACAAATAAGCCGTGTGAACGAGGCCTTAGGGTGGATCTGAAAGATGCAATTCAGCACGCATTGGCTATCACTCGTCTGTACACAGATACGTGTTTTACATTGAAAGCAATGTAAAATCACACTGCTTATTGCTAGATGCATGTTTGGGTCCGTCTAGACCCCTAAGGATATGTTCACACGGCTTATTTCTCCGCCTATTGTGTTTAATACACAGCGAAATGCGCGCCACAATTACGGTAACTCATAGCTCTCGTAGAGAGCTATGGATTTTGCGTCCTCCCCCCACGCGTACAATACCCTCCCTGCTTTAGAATTACGCGCTGACCAGCGCGTGGTTCCAAAACACCCGGCGTACTGCGGCGCGTGCCATGTGAACATCCCCTACGGGAATGTTCACGCGACGTTTTGGATCCGTTTTTTGATCCGTTTTTCACTGTAAGAAAAACACATTGAAAACTGCATCTAAACTGCATCCCAAAAAACTTGTCCAAAAAAGCAACTGTTGATGCTTTTTGGATGCTTTTTGCATGCGTTTTTGGATGCGTTTTTTCGGATCCGTTTTTCAATGTATATATACACAGCATACACTAGATAAAATGCAGGCAAAGAACTTGAGACTATTCACAAATGATACCATCCACTGAGTTGAAAGCCTTGAAAAAGGGTTTTAGAATTCCCTTTAATCTGGGAAAAAAGGGGTTTTAATGTTAATTAGAAAGGCTCTTTGTTGATGTAGAAACGATTTACGAGGGTTTGAACTTTGGGGAAACCTAATGAACCCTACCCATTTTCCCCCCTTAGAGTGGAAATGGGGGGGTTTAGGTTGTAATTTGTAAGAGGAAATCCAATAGAGGGCGCTCACAGCAGTTTACATGCGTTTCATCTTGTAAATCATTTTTTTATATGTTTTGAATTATATAAAAGCAGTTTTTAGTATAGAATGGGTGTTTATAGAAATTATAAGAGTTTTTAATAATTTATAAATGTTTTAGATAAATTAGTTTATTATAGGATGTTGATTTGGTTTCGGTGTAATACTAAAACCACTCAAACATTCATAAAAAAACATTTATCTAAAACATTAAAAACTATTGTAAAAACTTCTATAATTTCTATAAACACCCATTCTATACTAAAAAAACGGCTTTTATATAATTCAATACATATAAAAAGCGATTTATAAGATTAAACACATGCTGGAAGCGTCCTCTATTGGATTTCCTCTTACATTACACCTAAACCACTTTCCACTCTTAAATGGGGTTTGCCACGATGTAATGTTGACGTGGGATCCTCCAAAATGAGTATTTAATCCCTTTTCTAAATATATGTGATTACAAAAAGTGAGGCCTGTGAGAGCTACAGCATTGCTCAGTCCCCCTTAGTTTCCTGACTGTTTACATTAGACACGACCAGACACTGACAAGAGCTGATCTGACCGGGATTGCATGTTTGCACTTCTTATCTGATGACAGGGAACATGAAGGCGCTTGCAAGGGACTGTGGTGAAAGATTCTGTGTGTTTTGTATAGAGAATCCATTGGTACTAACGCGCACTCCATTGTTTCCTATGGGGATTTCACTTGCGTAAAACGCAAGTAGAAATGACATGTCAATTCTTAAAGCGGATCCTAAAAGCGCATTGAAAAGACGCAAGTAAAAGCGCATCGAAAAGACGCAAGTAAAAGCGCATCGGCGATCACTCGTCTGAACGGAGATGCGCTTTTTACATTGAAATCAATTTAAATCAAACTGCACATTATTAGATACGATTAGATTTGCTCGCGAAAAACAGATAAAAAAACGGATCGAATAAACGTTGTGTGAACATCCCCTAACTATGAACGTTCATGTAACAGGTGCAGCGTTCATGTGACCACTACGGCCTGTTGTTGGCTGCACCTGTCACATGAATGGTGAACGCTCATACCTACAGCCTGGACGGGGCATCCAGGAGGTAGGCGCGCTTCCTATCCTCCTTATTTTATCATTGCCCTGACAGAGGAACGAGCACTTTGAATTGTCGGAACACCCCTTTAAGGGTTTTACGTTGGAGGGTGGTTTGGATCCGCGCTCAAATCCTCGGCAAGATGGTGTGATGTGGATTTTCAGCCTCACCTAGACTTCAGTGAGAAAGTTCAGTGCAGTTTCCATGTGAATCCATAGCAGAAAGGGGCACATCACTATATTTTTTTTTTTCATGTCGTAAATTCCATGTTGTCTGTATGGACACCGGTTTCCCATGGAAATCGCGTGCTGGAATCTGCATCAAACTGCGCAGCGCGAGCAAACCCGAAAGCCCCGTTCCTATGGTGTCTATAGTTACAGAAAGCACATGGATTTCCCACTGACGCCCATATGGAAAAGCATCCCACTATACTTTATGGGAATCCGCACCGTAGCTTGGATTTTTTAACACAAATTTTGAAACCCACGGTGCAGAAACTTCCACGTGGATAACGCCACAAGCTGCGCGGCTTCTGCATGGAAATTGCGATAGAGCATTGAATGGGGAGAGTCTGCGTTCTCAAACGCAGCAAAATACGTACAGACACCAAGGTATAGACTCAGCAGTAAGATGGATTAGAACAGTTTTAACTTCTGTTCCCTGTCACTGACAGCAAGCAGAGATCTTGGATAGGATGCATTATAGGATACATAGACAGCAGAAGCCATGCCATATCCTTCTGTGTGATGTGACCTCACCGGCTCGTTCATTTCTGCCGCTCACCATGTGATGCTCGTGAATAATCACCGGGGTCTGTCGCCTTCTGCTCGCATTCTGTCTGCAAGGAAAAATGCCCCCTATAGCTGCACACTTAATGGCCGCAGCGTCCTCCTCCTGCTTTCACTAAATGCTGCTTGGTTCTGTGTCATAAATTACATGGCTGAGTGTTGTACTCGCCCCGCAGAGCATGTCACCTCTCCACCAGGGAGCCAATTACCTGCCATCAGTTACATGGGCCGCTTACTGGTGGGTATAGCAGCTGCAGGAGGGGGTGAGATACAGACCCGTCCTGGGCTACAGGGGCCGACGCTGCAGGCATGGCCGACGGAAATAGCAGCCTCCTGACAGTGTCATCGCTTTGACCATTTGCTCAGTTGCCCTTGGGAAAGTGTGGTGACCATCAGTATTGCTGCCCCCGTCTTACCCGAAATATGCGGTTATAGGAGCAGCTTGTAGAGATGTAGGGGTCAGCATAGCCGGCCTATTTCACTTGCCTCAAAGAAGAGCATTAGATTGCAGAACTGAAGACTTTCCACATATAAAGAGCAATGAAAGTAGTTTCTACACAAACTGTCCCATCATGAAGCTACCATGATGCGGCCACATGGACCTTATACATACACGGTCTGCGATTCAGCATTGGCCCCTGCAGAGAAAATCAGCGGCGGCAGGAAGCTTCTCTGGTGGCTTTTATCTGACGAAGGGACAAAGCCTTTCATTATCCATTGCCTCTCTGGCCCCCGGTTGCCTCCCTGGGCCCGGCTGCCTCTCCGGGCCCAGGCCCCCGGCCGCCTCTCCGGGCCCAGGCCCCCGGCCGCCTCTCTGGGCCCGGGCCCCCGGCCGCCTCTGTCCCCGGTTGCCTCTTCCTTGCCGTTGCTTCCCCTAATCAATGGACATAATGGGTCCATCACAGCATATGCACTGGCTCTGTCTTTTTATAAGGCTATTCTGATTTATCCCAGTTTGCAGCTTCTTCAGTCTTTCCCGCCTTGCATGGAGCTTGGTTGTGTCCCCGCTGTCAGTGAAATTCTACAAAGTGGGGGGGGGGTCTGACACGTGGAAGATGGTGGTCAGAGAAGTAGCCACCACTAGTTGTTGAGCACAGGGCGCACAGAGCTTCCAATCTGCTGGTGAGAAGCTCATAGTAACACCTTGCGATGTCTCTGAGGCTCCCGCTGCTCCTGAGCTGCCTCCCGCTCCTCTTCCAGCCTGTGTGCAGCGCTCCCCCTCCCCTCACACAGCTAATCGCTTCACGTTCCCTAAAATATTCCCAGAGCCACATTTAGGTCGGCGTTGGAGCGCAGATCATGACCCCGGTGGTGGCTCACAAATGCCGCACGTTGCCAACAGCAAAGTCAAGACATTTAGCAAGTTTTAATGTAAAATGTCACTTGTGCTGAGTCTCCCGCTGGCACAATAGATGCAGCACAAAACAAAGCGGGTTTATCAAAAGGGGGGCCCCCCCGCCCCCCGCCCCCCACCCCCCCCCCCCCCCCCCCCCCCCCAAAAAAAAAAAAAAAAAAAAAAAAAAAAAAAAATGAGGCAGCCTGGGGGCTGCAGGTTCATTACCCCCTTGTTGGATATGTAAATCCGACATAGGGCTCCCCTGCAGCCCTGGATGATCTGGTCCCTGGGCACGGATGTGCTGCACTTTCCATTATCTCCTGCCAGTGAGGGGCACAGGAACGGCTACACGCCATTTCGAGCGAGACTAAAAGTCCCGCATTGCTTGACCATGGTTCCTTATAGGGATCACCTCCATGTGTATAGGACATACAATGAGGACTTGGGTGAAGGTTTGGACTTTTGATGTCTTTCCAGTCCTATTGCTAAGGACACGGCTATGATTCAGCTGCATTGTCTGCTGGGGTCTGAGGTCGTCTGTCTCCTGCAATACACTGTGGCTCTGCTTGACCTGGTTCCTTATAGGGACCGCCTTCATGTTTATAGGACATACACTGAGAACTTGGGTGAAGGTTTGGACCTTGATGTCTCTCCAGTCCTATTGCTGAGGACGCAGCTATGATTCAGCTGCAATGTCTGTTGGGGTCTGAGGTAGTCTGTCTCCTGCGATACACTGTGGCTCTGCTTGATTTTGATTTTCCCAGTAAGAAATCCTTTTATGAAGAGCTGATTTTTCCTACAGGTTTGTGAAGCTTCTTCTTCTTGAGGTCCTGCGGCTCCATGCTCACTTTCCACCTTTGGAGATCATCAACTTACGTCTTCTTTGTCTCTTCCTGGAAGCAACTTACATTTCCAACCCAATTGTATTGATAATTTCCCCCTAGTGTGGGATTTAGGAAGTTCCAGGACTTGCTTTACACATAACCAGTCTATGAAAGGTGCTTCCTCCCCTGCAGATCTTCCTGTGCATGGTGAGGTTGTAGCAGATGCCGCCTGCCTTCTATGGCTGGATTGGAGACAGAGAACCAATTACAGGTTGTTTTTTTTTTCTTCTCAGACGTGTCTCCTTGTGGCTGCTAGATGGCAGTGTTGCCCCATGAACACCGGTTAGCGGCGCTCGCTCAGGATGGGCCGCCTCGGTACTTTTACATTAGTCTCCAGATGGTTGTATTAATACGTATGTTTATATGGAAGCGAGGGCTTGGGAAACGGCTGTGTCGCATGCATGTCAGTGCCGGCTCAGTCTGCTACAGAAGAGGTGGCAGGGTAGTGATACCATGTTTGTGGCACTAAGCTCTATGTAAGCAGGTGCAGAATGATCCCAGAGCACTGCCTAGTTTATGTGATCTATGAAGGCCGGATGACGTCGCTGCACCTGCACGATGACGGCGTCGCTCCACCTGCACAATAATTGCGACGCTCCACCAGCCCGGTGACATTGCTGCGCCTGCACGATGACTGCGTCGCTCCACCTGCCTGGTGACGTTGCTGCGCCTGCACGATGACTACGTCTCACCACCTGCCGAATGACGTTGCTGCGCCTGCACGATGACTGCGTCTCTCCACCTGCCGAATGACGTTGCTGCGCCTGCACGATGACTGCGCTGCTCCACCTGCCGGATGACGTTGCTGCGCCTGCACGATGACTGCGTCGCTCCACCTGCCGAATGACGTTGCTGCGCCTTCACCATGACTGCGTAGCTCCACCTGCCGGATGACGTTGCTGCGCCTGCACGATGACTGCGTAGCTCCACCTGCCGGATGACCTTGCTGCGCTTGCACGATGACGGCGTCGCTCCACCTGCACAATAATTGCGTCGCTGCACCTGCCCGGTGATGTTGCTGCGCCTGCACGATGACTGCGTCGCTCCTCCTGCACAATAATTGCGTCGCTGCACCTGCCCGGTGACGTTGCTGCGCCTGCACGATGACTAAGTCGCTACACTTGCACGATGACGGCGTCGCTCCACCTGCCGGATGACGTTGCTGCGCATGCACGATGACTGCGTCGCTCCACCTGCCCGGTGACGTTGCTGCGCCTGCACGATGACTGCGTCGCTCCACCTGCCGGATGACGTTGCTGCGCCTGCACGATGACTGCGTCGCTCCACCAGCCGGATGACATTGCTGCGCCTGCACAATGACTGCGTCGCTCCACCTGCCGGATGACGTTGCTTAGCGCCTGCACGAGGGACTGCGTTGCTCCACCTGCCGGATGACATTGCGGGCGCTTGCACGAGGGAAGCTCGCCCACCTGCAAAATTTAATTGCGTCGCTGAAACCTGCCGGTGATGTTGCTGCGCCTGCACGATGACTGCGTCGCTCCTCCTGCACAATAATTGCGTCGCTGCACCTGCCCGGTGACGTTGCTGCGCCTGCACGATGACTGAGTCGCTACACTTGCACGATGACGGCGTCGCTCCTCCTGCAGGATGTCGGTGCTGCTCCTGCACGATTAGTGCGTCGCTCCACCTGCCGGATGACGTTGCTGCGCCTGCAAGATGACTGCGTCGCTCCACCTGCGGGTTTGCGTTGCCTGCCACACGATGCGGCGTCGTCCACCTCCCAGGTGACGTTGTGGCCTGCCGATACTGCGTCGCCCACCTGCGGATGCGTTCTGCGCCTGCAAAGATGCGTCGCAAACACTTGCCATAATTGCGTCGCTCACCCCCGGTGACGTTGCTGCACCTGCACGATAAGTGCGTCGCTCCACTGCCCGGCAACATTGCTCCGCTTGCACGATGCCGGCTTTGCTCCATCTGCGCGGTGATTAGTGGAAAAAAAGGGAAAAATAGTCCATTACCAGCTTACCTCCTTTGTGGGTGCTCGGATCATGCACTCTGTGATGTGCCAATAATACAAGGGAAAAACAATAGTGGAATCCGGCACTCCATAGAACGGTTGTCTTTATCCCAAGTACATATAAAAAGACTTTTTCAGGGTCAGGGTGAGTAGCCCGGCCGACGCGTTTCGATCAGCAGTGATTCATTATCAAGGAGTGTTAATTAGTGCCCGATATTTAGCTGAGTTTCCTTGTGGTAACAAAGTACAATATCAGAGTCTTGGGGCCCCTGGCGTGGGACTAGTGACATTCCTAGAAGGGTTCATGACTGTACAGGGCGAGTCAGAAGTCCCAGGACACTCTCTTTTATTTCAGAAACGAAAGGGGAACTGACCTATCTGACTACTGCAGCAAGTAATGGGGGAGGAGGGCCTATCTTTTAGGCTATGTCTGGAACATGGCCGCCATCTTAAAAGTCACCATGTTGGATCAAAGACCAATTTTTCCGATGGGAAGATAGTCATGTAGCAAATCAAAGTGGACCAGAATTCTCTCAGGCAGATCTGCAATATCTCTTGTGGTTCAACACAGAAAGTTCTAAACTTCTGTTGTTCGTTACAGGTGACTGGAGACGGAATTGTCCCAAGAAGAGAGGATTGAGGCGATTCTGATGCTGAGGGGATGCAGCTGCTGTGTCTTAGCCGCAGACATCAACATCAGACACCCAGAAAGCCCATCTGTTTCATATAGCATTGCTGCATCCCGCACAGCCAAATGTAGACGATAAGCCACGTAGTGATCTTCCTGGGAGTCTGCTGCTATGATACGGCAGCTGCGTGTCCCTCCCCTCCCCCTCCCTCCATCATCATCAATCGCCTCAATGCTCTCACACCAGTTCCATCTTCAGTTACCTGGAAAAAATCAACAAAAGTTTAGAACTTTCTGTGTTGATTACTTTTGAACCACGAGAGATATTGCAGATCTTATTGCGGCAATCAATTTTTTAAAGAATTCTGGTCCTCTGCGATCTGCTACATGTCCAGCTTCCCATTGAAAGAACTTCCATCGATCCAATATGGCAGCTTTCATGATGGCAACCGTGTTCTGGAAATAGACTAAAAGATAGCCCCCCCCCTCACCCATTACTTGCTGGGGGATCCAGAGAGGTCATTTTCCTTTTGGTTTCTGAAAGAAGAGTGTGTCGGGGGATTTTTGACTCGCCCTGTAGAAAGAGAGGCCCACAGCGCCACATTTGGTTATGGGTTGTGCTTGGTATTGCAGCTCAATCCTTCTCATTTGACGTCTGTCATGCATTGGTCTAATGCAGTACAATAAGGTGCAGCTTGAATTCAGCACAGCTGAGACGTTTAGATGTTGCAGAGCTCAGACGTTCAATGGGAACATAGCTGGTGTCGGGTGCTGTGGTGCTGGCCTGGTTCGGTGCAGCAGAGCGGTTTGTCAGCTGTTGCAGACCTCAGCTGTTCAGTAGCACCATAGCTGGTGTCAGGTGCTATGGTGTTCGCCTGGTCCGGGGCAGCAGAGCTGTATCTGGGTCAGGCTCTGCTCTGTATCTGGCTTTGGGGAATATAGTTGTTTTACATCTGAATACACATAATACACAAAGAGCAGGGGCCATAATACACCTACAGCACAATCCACACCAGTGACTTCAGGGGCCATAATACACAAAGAGCACAATCCACACCGGTGACTACAGGGGCAAAAATACACATACGCCAATCCACACCAGTGACATAGGGGGCCACAATACACATACACACAATCCACACCGGGACTTCAGGGGCCCTAAAACACCTACGCACAATCCACCACGGGATTCAGGGGCCCCTAAAAAACCCTAAGACAATCCACACCGTGACCCCAGGGGGGATAATAACTAAGCACATCCAACCAGGACTTCGGGGGGATAATACACTACAGCACAATACACCGGGGACTAGGGGCTTAATAAAAATAAAGCACAATCCAACCATGACTTCAGGGGCCACAATACACATACAGCACAATCCACACCGGTGACTTCAGGGGCCATAATACACCTACAGCACAATCCACACCGGTGACCTCAGGGGCCATAATACACATACAGCACAATCCACACCAGTGACCTCAGGGGCTATAATACACCTACAGCACAATCCACACCAGTGACTTCAGGGGCCATAATACACATACAGCACAATCCACACCAGTGACTTCAGGGGCCATAATACACATACAGCACAATCCACACCAGTGACCTCAGGGGCCATAATACACCTACAGCACAATCCACACCAGTGACCTCAGGGGCCATAATACACATACAGCACAATCCACACCAGTGACTTCAGGGACCATAATACACATACAGCACAATCCACACCAGTGACTTCAGGGACCATAATACACATACAGCACAATCCACACCGGTGACTTCAGGGACCATAATACACATACAGCACAATCCACACCAGTGACCTCAGGGGCCATAATACACATACAGCACAATCCAGACTGGTGACCTCAGGGGCCATAATACACATACAGCACAATCCAGACCGGTGACCTCAGGGGCCATAATACACATACAGCACAATCCACACCAGTGACCTCAGGGGCCATAATACACATACAGCACAATCCACACCAGTGACCTCAGGGGCCATAATACACATACAGCACAATCCACACCAGTGACCTCAGGGGCCATAATACACATACAGCACAATCCACACCAGTGACCTCAGGGACCATAATACACATACAGCACAATCCAGACCAGTGACTTCAGGGACCATAATACACATACAGCACAATCCAGACCAGTGACTTCAGGGACCATAATACACAAAGAGCAGGGGCCATAATACACCTACAGCACAATCCACACCGGTGACCTCAGGGGCCATAATACACATACAGCACAATCCACACCAGTGACTTCAGGGGCCATAATACACATACAGCACAATCCACACCGGTGACTTCAGGGGCCATAATACACATACAGCACAATCCACACCAGTGACTTCAGGGGCCATAATACACATACAGCACAATCCACACCGGTGACCTCAGTGTCCGTTATACACATACAGCACAATCCACACCAGTGACCTCAGGGGCCATAATACACATACAGCACAATCCACAGCGATGACCTCAGGGGCCATAATACACATACAGCACAATCCACACCAGTGACCTCAGGGGCCATAATACACATACAGCACAATCCACACCAGTGACCTCAGGGGCCATAATACACATACAGCACAATCCACACCAGTGACCTCAGGGGCCATAATACACATACAGCACAATCCACACCAGTGACCTCAGGGGCCATAATACACATACAGCACAATCCACACCAGTGACCTCAGGGGCCATAATACACATACAGCACAATCCACACCAGTGACCTCAGGGGCCATAATACACATACAGCACAATCCACACCAGTGACTTCAGCTCTGCTACATCTCGGAGCAGCAGGTGTTGCTCTGGTAGAGTGTATGATGTGGCAGCAGATGATACATTGTGGTGTAGCGGCAGCACTGACCCCAGCACTGTCCCTTTGCTGGATGAAGCTGCACTTGCTGCCACCTGCTCTTCGGATGTAGAAAGTGGCGTTGGGTGCAGGCACAGGGTTGTGAGCTCACCAGTCACATGCCGCCACCTAAGGTGAGGGAGACATCGCATAGTAACTCATTCCTGAATGTATAACGCTACATTAGCCTGGCGGTGATGAGGGCAGGCTGTTCCTCAGTGCCCCTTCTCACTGTCCCCACAAGATCAGCATACTTCTCTCCTGAAATACACTGTGCTGCTGGGGTCCCTGCTTCTTGTTTCCCTGCTTCTTGTTTACCTACTTCTCACAATACCTGCCTCACATCATACCCGCCTGACATCAGCACAGGTCATTGCCTTCCACAAGTACTCTTCTCTCCTAAAATACTCTGTGCTGCTGGATCCTCCGCTTGTTTCACCTCTACCATCAGCCTATGACTTCCCAAATACCTCGATTCCCCCTGTGAATTCATGAGACTGTCCTTGTCACATCCTGCCCTGTTCTACACTGGTATCTGCACCATTGTTGTCAGCTGGCATCAGTCACCCAACCATGGACCCGCTCCCCTCCTCCTCTGTATCTAGTCCATACATACAGTATCTCACAAAAGTTAGTGCACCCCCAGGATGTAAATATTATATTCTATGTTTTCATGGGACAACACTGAAGATATGACACTTCAATACAATGTAAAGTAGTCAGTGTACAGCTTATATAACAGTGTAAATTTGGTGTCCTCAAAATAACTCATCACACAGACATCAATGTCTATACTGAGGACGCCCCTAAGTGACCATGCACAAATTGTGCCCAAAGTGTCAATATTTTGTGTGGCCTCCACTATTTTCCAGCTCCGCCTTAACTCTCTTGGGCATGGAGGTCACTAGAGCTTCACAGGTTGTAGCCACTGGAATCCTCTTCCCTCCTCCATGACGACATCACAGAGCTGGTGGATGGTTGAGACCCTTTGGGTCCTCCACCTTCCTTTGAGGAGGCCCCATAAGCTCCATAGGGTTTAGGCGGGAGCCTTGGCCAGCCAAAACCTTTTACCTCATATCTTTGCAAGGCATTGGTCGTCTTGGAGTGTGTTTGGGGGGTTGTTATCAGTTGGATCGCCCTGTGGTCCAGAAGGGGGGGGATTATTTTGCTTCATATTTACAGTAATGTTGGCATCATGGTTCCCTAAATGAACTTAGCTCCCCCAGTGGCGGGTCATGAAACCCCAAACCCATGATCCCCCCACCACCATGCTTGACTATAAAAAGACACATTTGTCTTTGATCCTCCCCTGGTTGCCCCCAAAAAGCTTGAGCCATTGAACCAAATAAGTTTATCTGTTCTCATCGCCCACATGTCATTTCCAGTTACCCATATCCACTGCGCTTGTCTTCAAAAACGGTTTTCGGCTTTCTTTTTCATCAAACTTTTGAAGAGGCTTCCTTCTGGGTGACAGCCCTGCAGACCGATTTGTGCAGGTGTGGTTATGGGCTGAGCATGACGGATGATTCCCCCCGCCCTTTAACCCCTGCTCAAGTGGAGCAAATCCTCTTTGGATATGGTGAGACTGCCCCAAACTTCTTTGGTCGGACCTACGAGGCCTGTTTTGAGGGGAACCTGTCGTTTTTAAAACCCCTGTGTTTGGGCTTGGCCACCCCCGCTGCAGCTCAGTTTTAGGGTGTTGGCCCCGCGCTGCGCTCAGGTTTTTGGGGTTTGGCCCCCGCCTGCCAAGCTCGTTTTAGGGGTGGGAATTTTTATATCCCCGGCCATCGTTTTTGTAGATCTACAATTCTTTTTCAGTCCTCGACAGTTCTTTTCCTGAAAGGGCCATGTTTAACTTCCCGTGACCTATGAGGTGTAGAGCGATAACACTAAATTTAACCCGCACCCCTTACACCTGAGCCCTTTAAAAAAACGAGTCCCATACACCAGGGGGAAAATGGCAAAAATTGGGCCACTTTGTCCATTTTACTTATGGGTGCACCATTTTTGTTGCCACGGTTTTTTAAATTGAATTTACACTGTTCTACAAGCGTTTCATGACTACTTTACATTGCATCAGGTTTCAGATCTTCAGGCTTTTCCCAGGTAGAATGCAAAGGGCCACATTTAACAAAGGGGTTTTTCTTTAGAATTCTTGGGACAATGTTCAAACAAAAAAAATGTCGTATTACCGGTACAACCACATTTATTAGTTTTTTTAGACAGTTTCTAGACACTTCTGGGGGGGGGGGAAAAAACCCTTGGGGGGCCCGTTAAAAAGGGGTCCTGGCCCCTTTTCAAAAGGGGAAAGTTGGCTTTCATTTGGGAAAAAAGGGGTGACTTTAACCCTGTGAAAGGAAATTGGGGCTAAAATGCGTTTAAACTTTTACTTTTAAACCCTTTTTAAATCCATTCACCCCTTACCCCGCACCATATTTTCACTGGTGTCATCACCGGCCGGGGTCCCCTCCCCCTCACCCCCTGTATAAATTCCTACACCCTTTCCTGCACCCGGGTGGGGGACCCCCTCCTCCTCCCCTAAACATCCATACACCGGTACCCTGCACCCCCTTGGGAAAGGGGCCCCTCCTCCTCCCCTGTTTTAAAAGTCGCAAAAAACCGGTACCCCCACCCCCGGGTGAGGACCCCTTTCCTCCCCCTTTTACCCGTCCATACAAAAAAACCCCTCCCTTCACCCGGCCCGGGGAACCCCCCCTCCTCCTCCCCATTATACAGTCCCCCTAACCACCCCCCCGGTAACCCCCCCCAACCGCCCCAAAGCGGCCCGAGGTAACCCCCCTCCCCCACCCCCGTAAAACTCCATACACACATTAAACCCGCACCCCGGGTGAGGAACCCCTCCTCCTCCCCTGTATACAGTCCATACACCATTACCTGCCCCCGCTGGGTTTTAGGGGATTAAAATTGGGGAACTGAGGGGAAACCCTCTCCTCCTCCCCTGTATACAGTCCATACACCGGTACCTGCACCCGGCTGAGGACCCTCTCCTCCCCTGTATACAGTCCATACACCATTACCTGCAACCCCCCTAGGGCCCCCCTCCTCCCCCCTTTTAACCCGTCCCTACACCCAAAACCCGCACCCCTGAGGAAAACCCCTTCCCTCCCCTTTATACAGTCCCTTGGGCAAACCCTTTCCCTGGTTTCACCAAAATACCGACCCCGGGGGGACCCTCTCCCCTCCCTGTAAAACAAATCCTACACCGGTTTCCCGCACCCGCTTTAGGGCCCCTCCCCTTTCCCCCCTTTAAAACAACCCTACACCGTTTTCCTTTTCCCCCCGGCTGAGGACCCTCTCCTCCTCCCCCTGTATACATTCCATACACCGGCACCTGCACCCGGCTGAGGACCCTCTCCTCCCCCCGTATAACAGACATTTCACCGGTTAAACCCGCCCCCGGCCTTTTAGGACCCCCTCCTCCCCCCCAATAAAACATCCCAAAACCCCAGTACCCCGCACCCGCTGAGGGCCCCCCTCCCCCCCTCCCCTGTATACCGTCCATACACCCTACCTTTCACCCGGCGAGGACCCCTCTCCTCTCCCCTGTTTACAAAAAAACCCCAAAAACCCCCAACCCCGCAAACCCCCCCAGATGACCCCACCCCCTCCCCCCGTAAAACAGTCCCCTACACCTTAACCCGCCCCCCGCTGAGGAACCCCCCCTCCTCCCCTTTTAAAAGTCCCCTATCCCGGTTTCCTGCACCCCGGCTAAGGACCCTCTCCTCCTCCCCCTTTTACAGCCATTTTCACCTTTACCTGCCCCCGCTGAAGACCCCCCCTCCTCCCCCCCTGTAAACAAATCCATACACCCCCATGGGGGCCCCCCCTTTCCCCGGAAAATGAGACCCTTAACCCCTCCTCCCCCCTGTATACAGTCCCTACACCCATCCTGCACGCCGGTGAGGACCCTCCCCCTCCCCTGTTTTACAGTCCTTTAAAACCTACCGGCCACCCCCGGGGTGGGGAACCCCCCTCGACCCCCCCCCGTTTTACAGTCCCCTCCCAAACCTTACCCTGCACCCGGCTGAGGAAACCCACCCCTCCCCTGTTTACAGGGCCATAAAAACCTTTAACCCCGCACCCGGGTTTGGGACCCTCCCTCCCCCTGTATACAACCATACACCGGTTTCCTGCACCCGGCTGAGGACCCTCTCCTCCTCCCCATTAAACAGTCCATCCCCTTTTCCCTGCACCCGCTGAGGCCCCCCTCCTCCAACCCCCATACATCCATACCCGATACCTGCCACCCCCGGGTAAAAGGGCCCTCTCCTCCTCCCCTTTTAAACAGTCCCAAAACCTTACCCCCACCCGGGTTTAGGGCCCCTCCTCCCCCTTTATACATTCCCCTACACCATTACCCTGGGACCCCGGCTCAACCCCTCTCCCCCCCTGTAAAACAGTCCATACACCGGTTACCCCTTAACCCCCCCCTCCCCCTTTTCTCCCCTACCCTTCCCCCCCCCCTCCCCCCCTTTTACCGTCCATCACCCGGGTTTCCTGGGAAAACCCGGGTGGGAGGGCCCCCTCCCCCTTCCCCTGAAAAACAGTCCCTCAAAAGGGGACCCCGCACCCCCCGGCTGAAAAGGGCCCCTCTACCTCCCCTGTAAAACTCCATACCAAACCGGGACCCGCACCCGGCTGAAAGGGCCCCTCCTCCTCCCCCGTATACACGTCCATACACCCCGGGACCTTCACCCGGGTGGACCCCCTTTCCTTTCCCCCCCTGTTTCAGTCCCAAAAACCGGTCCTTTCAACCCGGGTGGGACCCCCTCCCCCTCCCCCCCCTTTTACAGTCCATACACCCCCAATTGCAACCCGGGGCTGAGGACCCCCCCCCTCCCCTGGGATAAAAACCATAAAAACCGGTTTCCCCGCACCCGGGCGAAGGGCCCCCCTTTCCCCCCCCCTGTAAAACAGTCCATACAACCCCTACCTGCACCCGGGTTGAGGGCGCCCTTCCCCCCTCCCCTGTAAAACCAAAAACCCCCTACAAAGGGAAACCCGGCCCCCCGGCCCGAACCCCTCTCCTCCTTTTTCCCGTATACATTTCCCTACACCTACCTGCACCCGGCTGAGGACCCCTCTCCTCCCCTGTATACAGTCCCAATAACCCCCCCATTAACCCCCACCCCCCGAAAAACCTCTCCATCCCCTCCCCCCCTCCCCCCGTATACCGTCCATAAACCCCCCCCGAGGTTTTCCCAAATCCCAAAACCCCCCAGAGGCAAACCCTCTCCTCCCGCCCTGTAAACATCCATACCCCCCGGACCCTGCACCCCTTTTGAACCCCTCTCCTCCCCCAGTAAAACAGTCCATACAAAAAGGGACCCTTTCAACCCCCCTTTAGGGCCCCCTCCTCCTCCCCTGTATACAGTCCATACACCGGTACCTGCACCCGGCTGAGGACCCTCTCCTCCTCCCCTGTATACAGTCCATACACCGGTACCTGCACCCGGCCCGAAAAAACCCCTCCCCCCCCTCCCCTGTAAAAACAGTTCCCAAAAACCGGCACCTGCCCCCCCGGGGGACCCCTCTCCTCCCCTGTATACAGTCCATACACCTTTACCTGCAAACCCCTGAGGGGGCCCCCTTCTCCTCCCCTGTATACAGTCCATACACCGGTACCTGCACCCGGCTGAGGACCCCTCTCCTCCCCTGTATACAGTCCATACACCGGTACCTGCACCCGGCTGAGGACCCTCTCCTCCTCCCCTGTATACAGTCCATACACCGGTACCTTTTCACCCCCGGGTGAGGACCCTCCCTCCCTCCCCCTGGGATACAGTCCCCTAAAACCCGGGACCCCGCCCCCCGGCTGAGGACCCTCTCCTCCTCCCCTGTATACAGTCCATACACCATTACCTGCACCCGGCTGAGGACCCCTCTCCTCCTCCCCTGTATACAGTCCATTCACCTTTCCTGCACCCCCAGAGGGGCCCTCTCCTTTCCCCCTGTAACAGTCCATACCCCGGTACCCTTCACCCGGCTGGGACCCCTCCCCCCCCTTTTAAAAAAAAGTCCCCAAAAACCAAGGGGGGGGCCTTGCAACCCCCTGAGGACCCTCCCCTCCCCCCTGTATACATTTCCCTACACCGGTAAAACCCCAACCCCCGGGTGAGGACCCCCCCTCCTCCCCTGTAAACATTTCCCTACACCGGCCCACCCGGCTGAAAGGGCCCCGCCTCCCCCCGTATACAGTCCCATACACCGGGACCCCCGCACCCCTCTGAGGCCCTTCCTCCCTTTTATACGTCCCAACACCCTTACCTGCCCCGCCTTGAGGACCCCCTCCTCCCCCCCCCTGTATAAACCCGTCCATACCAACCGGGACCTGCAACCCCCCCTTTAGGGCCCCTCCCCCCTCCCCTGTTCCCCGGGCCAAACACCCCGGGACCTGCACCCGGCCCGAGACCCCTCTCCTCCTCCCCGTATAACCATATCCAAAAACCATTTTCCCTTCCCCCCGGCTGAGGACCCCTCTCCCCCCCTCTGTATACCCGTCCCCTTTCAAACCAAACCTGCCCCCCAGGTAGGACCCTCCCCTCCCCCGGAAAACCGGGCCATTTCACCGTACCTTCACCCGGCTGGGGGACCCCTCTCCTCCCCCCCTGTATACAGTCCAAACACCGGGAAACCCTGCACCCTGCTGAGGGCCCCCCTCCCCCCTCCCCCCCTTAAAACATTTCCCCCCCACCCGGGAACCCTGCACCCGCTGAGGGCCCCCCCCCTCCTCCCCGTTTTAAAATCCATAAAACCTTTCCTGCACCCCGGCTTAGGCCCCTCTCCCCCTCTGTAACAGTCCATAAACACCTTTCCTGCCCACCGGCTGTACCCTCCCTCCCCCCTGGTTTTAAAATCCCCTACCCGGTAACCTGCACCCGGCTGAGGACCCTCTCCTCCTCCCCTGTTTTACAGTCCCCTTTCACCGGGACCTGCACCCTTCTGGGGGACCCCTCCCTCCCCTGTAATTTCAACCATACACCGGTTACCCGCCCCCCCGGCTAGGAACCCCCCCCTCATCCCCTGAATACCCGTCCCAAAACCGGACCCGCACCCGGCTGAGGACCCCTCCCCCTCCCCCGTATCCCGTCCCCTACACCTTACCTGCACCCGGGTTTAGGACCCCCCTCCTCCTCCCCATTAGATCCATACAAACCATTTCCCGCACCCCTGAGAAAACCCCTCCTCCTCCTCTGTATACAGTCCATACACCGGTACCTGCACCCGGCTGAGGACCCCCCCAAAAATTCCCTTAACCCCAAACCCCCGCTCCCCCCCCCTGTATACAGTCCAACACCTTACCCCGCACCCGGCTGAGACCCCTCCCCCTCCCCGTTACAAATCCATACCATTACCTGCACCCGGCTGAGGACCCTCTTTCCCCCTTCCCCTTTAAAACATCCATACACCTTTCCCCCCACCCCCCTGAGGACCCCTCCCCTCCCCCTTTTAAAAAAGTCCCCTAACCGGACCTGCAAACCGCTGAGGGGCCCCTCCCCTCCCCTGTATACAGTTTCCCTAAAAAAACCCTTTTCCAAACACCCTGGGGACCCCCCTCCTCCCCCCCGAAAACATTTCCCCAAACACCGGTTACCCCGCACCCGGGGAGGACCCCTCTCCTCCCCTGTATACAGTCCAAAAACCGGTACCTGCAAAACCCGAGGAACCCCACCTCCCCCCCTGATACAGTTCCCCTTAAAACCGGGACCTTTCACCCGCTGGGGGACCCCTCCTCCTCCCCTGTATACAGTCCATACACCGGTACCTGCACCCGGCTGAGGACCCCTCTCCTCCTCCCCTGTATACAGTCCATACCCCCAACCCCGAACCCCTGAGGAAAACCCCCTCCCCCTCCCTTTATACATTCCCCAAAAACCCGGGACCCTGGGAAAACCCGGGTGAGGACCCCCCTTCCCCCCCTGAAAACAGTTTCCCTTTCACCATTACCCAACCCCCCCCCCACCCCCTGTCCCAAAGGACCCCACCCCAACCCCCCCTCCCCTGATACAAATCCATACCCATTAAACCCCGCACCCCGAGGACCCCTCCTCCTCCCCTTTATCCCTTCCCCTACACCGTTTAACCTTGCCCCGGCCCGGGCCCCCCCCTCCTCCCCGTTTAAACAGTCCATCACCAATTCCTCACCCCGGGTGAGGAAAACCCCCCTCCTCCCCTGTATACAGTCCATACCACCTTCCCCCACCCGGCCCGAGGCCCCTCTCCCCCCTGTATTCAGTCCCTACACCTTTAAACCCGGCAAAACCCCTGAGAAACCCCCTCCTCCCCCCTGAAACAGTCCAAACACCGGACCCTCAAACCCGCGAGGGCCCCCCCCTCCCTCCCCCGTAACAGTCCTAAAAACCATTAAACCCCACCCGCTGAGGGCCCCCCTTCCCCCCCCTGTTTTAAACCCCCCAAACACCTTTCCTGCACCCCGGAGGAGGAACCCCCCTCCTCCTCCCCTGTAAAACCCGTCCATACCCTTTTCCCCGCACCCCCCGGGTGAGGACCCCTTCCTCCCCTTATACATTTTCCAAAAACCTAACCCCGCACCCGGCCCGAGGACCCTTTTCCTCCTCCCCTGTTTTACAGTCCAAACCCCCCTTTCCTGCCCCCGGCTGAGGACCCCCTCCCCTTTCCCTCCCCTGTATACAGTCCATACACCATTACCCAAACACCCCGGCCCCAGGACCCCCCTCCTTTCCCCCCCTGTATACAGTCCCTACCCCCAAACCCACACCCGGCTGAGGCCCCCTCTCCCCCCCCCCCTGTATACATCCATACAAACCGGGACCCCGCACCCGGGTGAGGGCCCCTCCCTTCTCCTCCTCCCCCCGTAAAACCCGTCCCTACACCGTACCCTGCACCCGCTGAGGGCCCCCCTCCTCCTCCCCTAAAACAAATCCCTACCCCCCAAAAAGCACCCGGCTGAGGACCCCTCTCCTCCCCTGTATACAGTCCATACGCTGAGGACCCTCTCCTCCCCTGTATACAGTCCATACACCTTTCCCGTCCCCTGCTGAGGACCACCCCCTCCCCCCCCTGTATAACAGTCCATACACCGGGCCCCTAAACCCCCCGGGCTAGGACCCCTCTCCTCCCCTGTATACAGTCCATAAAACCTAAACCGCAAAACCCGGGGGCGGGCCCCCTCCTCCCCCCTGAAAAAAGCCCCTAAAAAACCAGTAACCTCCCCCCCCGATAGGAAACCCCCCCCTCCTCCCCGTATAAAAATCCATAAAACCGGAAACCTGACCCGGCTGAGGGACCCCCCTCCTCCCCCTGTATAAATCCATACACCTTACCTGCCCCCCGGGTGAGGAACCCCTTTTCCTCCTCCCCCCGTAACAGTCCAAAAAACCCTACCTTTCACCCGGCAAGGGCCCCCCTCCTCCCCCTGTATACAGGGCCATACAAAACCGGGACCTGCCCCCGGGTGAGGGCCCCATCCTCCCCCTGTAACCCGTCCCAAACCAAATCCATTTCACCCCCTGCGAGGGCCCCCCCTCCCCGTATACAGTTCCCCCCCCACCTTTTCCTGCCCCCCGGCCTTTAGGCCCCCCCTCCTCCCCCCTTAAAAACCCCTCCATACACCGTCCCCAACCCCCCGCTGAGGGACCCTCTCCTCCTCCCCGTTTTAAAAAGTCCCCCTACACCGGTACCTTTCCCCCCCTGAGGGCCCCCCTCCTCCCTGTATACAGGGGGCCCTACACCGGTAAACCCGCACCCGGGGTGAGGACCCCTCTCCTCCCCCCTGTATACAGTCCATACACCTAACCCCGCAACCCCCGGGTGAGGAACCCCCCTCCCTCCTCCCCTGTTACAGTCCATACAAACCCTTTCCCCCACCCGGCTGGGGGAACCCCTCCTCCTCCCCTGTTTACAGTCCCTACCCCGCTACCTGCACCCGGCTGAGGACCCTCTCCTCCTCCCCCTGTATACGTCAAACCACCTTTCATCCCGGGGAGGACCCCTCCTCCCCCCCCTGTAAACCGTCCAAAACACCTTACCCTGCAACCCGGGTGAGGAACCCCCCCCCTCCTCCCCCTGTAACAAATCCATAAAACTCGTACCCGCACCCGGGGAGAAACCCCCCCCCTCCTCCCCCTGTAAACAGTTTTCCCTAAAAACCCTACCTGCAAAACCCCGGGGAGGAGGGCCCCCCCCTCCTGGTTAATCTCCATGTCCCCCCCTCAACCCCCCCCACCCCGTAAAAACAGTCCATACCCGGGCCCTGCACCCGGGTGAAAGGGCCCCTCCCCCTTTCCCCCCCGTATACAGTCCATAAAACCGGGACCTGCAAACCCGGGTAAAAGGGCCCCCCCTCCTCCCCTGGAAAACAGTCCATAAAACCTACCTTCACCCTTCTGAGGGGCCCCTCTCCTCCTCCCCCCCTGGGATACATCCATAAAAAACCCGTTTCCTGCTCCCGGCGAGGGGCCCCTCCCCCTCCTCCCTTTTAACATTTCCAAAAACACCGGTACCTGCACCCGGCTGAGGACCCCTCTCCTCCTCCCCTGTATACAGTCCATCCCACCCCCCCCAAACCCCCGCACCCCCCGGCCAAAAGGAGCAACCCCGGGCCCCCTCCTCCTCCCCTGTATACAGTTTCCCTACCCCAAAGGCACCCCAACCCCCAGAGGACCCCTCCCCCTCCCAAATCCCGTCCATACCCCCTTAAAACCCGCCCCCGCTGAGGGCCCCTCCCTCCCCGTAAAACAGGGCCCTCCCCCTTTCCCTTTTTCCCGCTGAGACCCCTCTCCCCTCCCCTGTATACATCCCCTACACCTACCCCGGGACCCGGGGTTTCATCCCCCCTTTCAGCCCAAAAACCCTGATAACCCTCCCCCAACCGTAAAAACCCACAATGCACCCGGATGAGGCCCCTCCCACCCCCCACCCCCTGTTAAAACAGTCCATACACCTACCGCCCCCCGGCCCGGGACCCCCTCTCCTTCCTCCCACCTGTATACAAATCCCTACACCCTTACCCCCCCAACCCCCCTGAAGGGCCCCCCTCCTCCCCCGGAAAACAGTTTCCCAAAAACCCGTTACCCTTCCCCCCGGGTGAGGAACCCCCCTCCTCCTCCCCTGAAAACATCCATACACCTACCTGCACCCTGGAGGACCCCTCTCCTCGTCCCCTGTTTACAGTCCCTACACCATTAACCCGCCCCCGGTGAGGCCCCCTCCCCTCCCCTGTATACAATCCCATAACCTTTTCCTGCACCCGGGTGAGGACCCCCTCCCTCCTCCTCCCCTGTTTACATCCATACACCGGTTTCCTGCAAACCCGGGGTGAGGGCCCCTCCCCCTCCCCTTTTAACAGTCCCCTACACCGGACCTCACCCCCCCCCGAGGGGCCCCTCTCCTTTCCCCCGTATCCCGTCCATACACCGGTTTCCTGCACCCCCTGAAGGCCCCTCCCCCTCCCCTGTATACAGTCCATACACCGGGCCCCCACCTTTGCTTCCCCAAAGGGGGCACAGTCCCCGATGAAATTTTAATGTTTTTCGGCTGTGCAGGGGTACTTAACGGGCGATTTGGGGTTTTGCCTTGAAAAAAGGGCTTTTAAATTTTAAGGAAGAATGTAAAATGGCAAAATTTGGGGCTCCCCCACCCCGGGCGCTTTCCCCCCCCGTTGGAAAAGGGAAATTTAATTTATTTATCAAACGCCTCTGCGCTCCAATTGTTCTAATGCAATCACCAGCCTTCTGTTTTCCCCTTTACCCCACCGAAACACTTACAAACCCCTCCGGCAGCAGCGCATAACCCCGCCTCTATAACCAAAAGGCCCCCATAAAATCACAAACACTTTGCAAAAACCCCAAGGGGCCCCATACATCAAAGAGACAAACTCTGCTATAAACCAGGGGGCCCCTATACATCACGGGGGAAAACTCTGCTATAAACCCAAGGGCCCCCATACATCCAGAGACAGCTCTGCTATACCAAGGCCCCAAACTTTACAGAGACCAAACTCTTTCTATACCAAGGCCCCTTTTACATCAAGAAAAGCCCCTGCCCATTCCCCAAAGGGCCCCCAATTTCATTACCGAAGAAAAGCTCTGCATAACCAAGGGCCCCCATACTCCCCCAAAACAGCTCCTGCTATACCAAGGCCCTTTTACCCTCACAGAAAACAGGGTTTTGCTTAAACCGGCCCCAAAAACATCACAGAACCCTCTGCTATACCCCAGGCCCCTTTCCTCACCGAACAGCCCCTGCTTACCAGAGGGGCCCATACCCCACAGGGGACAGCCTGGGGGGCTAAACCAGGGGGCCCCCCCCCCTTTCATCACAGAGACACTTTTGGGTATCCAGAGGCCCCCGTACAAACACAGAGAAAGCTCTGCTATACCAGAGGCCCCTTTTACATCAAAAAGAGGGAAACCCCATGCTTTTAAACCCAAAAGGGCCCCCTTTCAAACACAGAGACAGCTCTGCTAACCAAAGCCCCTTAAAAATCACAGAGAAGCTCTGTCTATACCAAGGGCCCCCTTAAAATCACAAAAAGACAGTCTGCTAAAACCAAGGGCCCCCATAATCCCGAGACACTCCCGCTATACCAAGGGCCCCATACATCACAGAGACAGCTCTGCAAAACCCAGGGCCCCCATACATCACAGAGAAGCTCTCTATACCACAGGCCCCCAAACAAAACAGGGACAGCTCTGCTAAACCACAAAAAGGCCCCCCCAAAAATCACAGAGACAAACCTGGGTAACCAAGGGCCCCCTTTTCATCACAAAACCCTGAAAAACCAGAGGCCCCCATTTCTCACAGACAGCCCTGCCATCCCGAGCCCCTTACATCCCCAGGGACAAACTCTGCAAAACCCGAGGGCCCCCTTTCAAAACACAGGGAAAAAGCTCTGCTATACCAGAGGCCCCTATAAAATCCCCAGGACAACTCACTATCAGAGGCCCCTATAAAACACAGGACAGCTCTGCTATACCAGAGGCCCCTAACATACAGGGACGCTCTGCATACCAAGGGGCCCCCATACATCACAGGACAGCCTGCTATACCAAGGCCCCTAAAAATCACAAAGGGGGGCCCCGCTATACCCCAAAACCCCTATACATCACAGGACAGCTCTGCTTTTTAAACCCCAAAACCCCTATACATCCAAGGACAGCTCTGCTTTTAAAACCCCAAAGGGCCCCTAAACATCACAGAAACAGCCCTGCTATACCAAGGCCCCCTTTTCAACACAAGGGCAGCCCTGCTATACCAGAGGGCCCCCAAATACAAGACAGCTCTGCTTACCAAGGGCCCCTATTTTATCACAGAGACAGCTTTTGCTATACCAGAGACCCCCCATACATCCCCGGGCAACTTTGCTATACCCAGGCCCTTTTAAAATCAAGAAGAACCCAACCCCCTTTTAATTCATCCAAGGGGCCCCCATACATCACAAACGCTCTGGTATACCAAGCCCCCTATAACCACGGGCAAACCTTTCTATACCCCGAGGCCCCTAAAACAACACAGAACAGGGGCCGCCCATAACCCCAAAGGGCCCCCATAAAATCACCCGAACCCCCCTGGTTTTACCCCCAAGGGCCCCTAACATAACAAAACAAAGGGCCCCGCTATACCAAGGCCCCTATACATCACAGGGACAGCTCTGCTATACCAGAGACCCCTATACATCACAGAGACAGCTCTGCTATACCAGAGGCCCCTATACATCACAGAGACAGCTCTGCTATACCACAGGCCCCTATACATCACAGAGACAGCTCTGCTATACCAGAGGCCCCTATACATCACAGAGACAGCTCTGCTATACCAGAGGCCCCTATACATCACAGGGAGGGACAGATCTGCTATACCAGAGGCCCCTATACATCACAGGGACAGCTCTGCTATACCAGAGACCCCTATACATCACAGGGGCAGCACTGCTATACCAGAGGCCTCTATACATCACAGAGACAGCCCTGCTATACCAGAGACCCCTGTACATCACAGAGACAGCTCTGCTGTACCAGAGGCCCTTATACATCACAGAGACAGCTCTGCTATACCAGAGGCCCCTATACATCACAGACAGCTCTGCTATACCAGAGGCCCCTGTACATCACAGAGACAGCTCTGCTATACCAGAGGCCCCTATACATCACAGGGGCAGCACTGCTATACCAGAGGCCCCTATACATCACAGGGGCAGCACTGCATATAAAGCTCTATAATACGGGATGATACCCACGTGTCCTTATAATACAGGGAGCAGATGCTATACTCATAGAGGTAAGTATCCTACGGTCCAGGTGAATGCAGGATAGAACATATCAGCTGGATAGTATGTGATGATACCCTCAGTGCTCTGCCGTGCATCACGTCTGACTCACTGAACCTTGCAATTTTTTCCTGTCCTGCCGTGCATCAAGAGGAGCAGGATGAACATATTAGCTGTATAGTATGAGATGATATCCTCTGTGCCCCACTGTGCATCAGGAGGAGCAGGATGAACATATCCGCTGTATAGTATGTGAAGTTATCCTACGTGTCCTTTGGTGAATCAGGAGGAGCAGGATGAACATATCCGCTGTATAGTATGTGATGATACTCTCGGTGCCCCACTGTGCATCAGGAGGAGCAGGATGAACATATCAGCTGTGTAGTAGCAGATGTTATCCTCAGTGCCCTGCTGTGCATCAGGAGGATCAGGATGAACATACCAGCTGCTTTCTTCTGATGAAGCTGTGCCCGGGTACTGTGAGGATTCCTCAGATGTCAGGCCGGCGTCTCCAGCCGCGCCGTTATTAGATGTGACCGGTTCCGCTCCCTTGTAAATTGTGTGTTAGACGAACCTTTACGTTACAGACGTGGGAATGTGCCCGACCCCGCATGGTGAATAGTACCTGGGGGTTAGGAGGCTGGAGGTTAGCCCTGTGTGGTGCAGAGTCACTCATCAGCCATAACTCTTGTGTCCCCCCCCCCCCCCTCATGTCCGGACTCCACGAGACCTCTGAGGTCGTCCTCTGCACCAACCCTGGACCTCCAGTGCTTAGTTTTTCCCCATCACGTCCCACAGAGGATTGACCGGATTGAGTTCTGTGGAGTTTGGAGGACGTCACCATCTTGACCTCTGTGTCCTGTTCCTGGACATTGTCTGCAGTGGAGCCGGGGCGTTACTTGCTGGAAGTGGTCACTGCCGTTCCGACACCCTGCTGGCATGTAGGTGTGTACCATGTCTATGTGGGTGGCAGGGGTCACAGTAACATCCACATGATGCGCATCACATCATTTGTAGTCTTCCCATAATATATCTTTGATATATATATATATATATATATATATATATATATATATATATATATATATATATATATATATAATACAACATACAAAAAAGAATCCTGGGAAAAGAGCTAGGACTCTACAGCGCCACCTATTAGATCTAGCGTCCTGCAAGTCACGTCCGTCTCACTGAACCTTGCAACGTGAAAGGGATTATTGCCAACCAGATATTCATCTGTAGACAGCTGGTTGGCCTCTCATCAGTGCAGTGTAGAATGCTGGAAAGGGGTAACGTTCCTCGTCAGGTTAGTAAAGCACACGCACCTGACCGTCCTCATGATTGGAAACAGGATTCATCAGACCAGGCCGCCTTCCTCCATGGACCAGTTCTGATGTGCTTGGGGCCATTGTTGGCATTTTGGGCAGGAGATAGGGGGCAGCATGTGCCTGTTCTGTGGCTCTGGAGCCCTATACCCAGCATGCACTGGGCCTTAAAGGTGGTCTTACTGCTAGACCGTTTTCACACATAAGGCCCCATGTGTGTCCTGACACCTTTCTATCATTGCCAGCACGGTCTCAGCACTTTGTGCTCCAGTAACGCTTCTATAATATAGGACTAGCCCCCAAGTCCCACTCCCTCTCCTGCACCAATGAGCCCAGGGCATCCATGGTCCTGTCAGTGGCTCACTTTCGCTAGGCACCGACCATTGCATACCAGGGACACCCCACCGGACCTGCCCATATCGAGATGCCGGAATTTTTCATTACAATGGTTAGCGTTAACATGTAGGGACAGATAATTGAAGACTTTTTCTAAATACATTGCTCTGTTGATTTCTTTGCTGGGTGTCAAACTGCGGCCCTCCAGCTGTTGGGAAACTACAACTCCCATGATGCCCACGGTTATAGATTATACAAATGCATGATGGAAGTTGTAGTTTCCCAACCGCTGGAGGGCCGCAGTTTGACACCTGTGGGTTAGATGATAAACAAGATTTTATCTCCTCTTGGAGCATTCAAGTTTCTGGTTACAACCATCTCTCCCCCCCCCCCCCACTCTCTCCCTGTTCTTATTGCTGTAAACCGCCATCACACCGTCCACAGGTAGAGTCTTATCTTTAGTAACGGACTTTGAAAGCTTATCATTTAGCTAAGTAAGCACTCTTTAGAGCCCTGCAGCATGAGTGCTACGTTTTATAAATCTTGCAGTCGTCAGTGCAACTGGAATAGCTATTAACAGCAGGGCTGATGTGTTGATCTCTGCTATAGACCCACCCACAGCCTGACCAGGTAGTGCGAGTCTAGAGCTGGCTGTGGCTGTGATACTGCATGTTGAGCAATCTCTTAATGTTTCGGCTGATGTATGCACCCAGTATGGGATAGCGCTGGTCTCCTCCATCAGCCTGGCATTAAACTTCTCCAGTTTCCAGCTGGCTGTGCTTATTATGCACCTTTCAATTATTCATCCCCCATTACTTCTGCTGTTTGTGTTTATTCTCTAACTTTAGATTTCTGTCTTTCCAAAGTTTTCCTTGCTCCAGAACTTAGTATAAAAACTGAAATCCCAGGCTGGGGAGCAGGAGAGATAATGAGGGGGGTGGGGACCCCCAGAGAAAAAACTACATAGTAAAAGAAGCTAGCTCCACAGCAGCACAGAGTGTTTTAAGAGATTAACTCCATATTGGGATCAGTGACCTGTTCCCCTGTGGCTTAGGTCAAAAATGACAAAACTGTTAATGGTTGAGCAGCCTTTCCAGCAGCACAGAGTATTTCAGGATGTTGGCATGTTTTTGTTAAGTCAGTGGCGTGGGGAAAACCCTTGTTCACTACTTGGGATAAAACAGCACAGATATCTCAGGGTGTGGTTACAAAAATTTTTCACTGGTGAATAAAACAGCACAAAATATTTCAGGTGTTACATATGCCGGTGTGAAGGTTTTTTTACATACCGGTAAAAGCAGCACAGATGATTTCAGGGTGTTTGTAATCATGCTGGTGATTTTTTCACAAATGGTAATAAAACGCACAGAGTTTTTCAGGGTGTTTATATATTGTGGAGAACTTTTTCACATACATGGTAATAAAACAGCACAGAGTATTTCAGGTGTTTACATAACGGAAGAACATTTCACATACATTTGGGGAAAAGCAGCACAGAGTATTCAGGATGATGTTTATCATGATGGTGTAAAAGCTGTTATCACGTACAGTGGTAATAAAGCAGCACAGAGTATTTCAGGGTGTTACATATACTGGTATGACAGCTTTTCTCACATACACTGGTAATGAAGCAGCACAGAGTATTTCAGGGTGTTGTATATCATGCTGGTATGACAGGTGGTAATGAAGCGGCACAGAGTTTTTCAGGATGTTTATCATGATGGTGTAAAAGCTGTTATCGCCTACAGTGGTAATAAAGCAGCACAGAGTATTTCAGAGTGCTACATATACTGGTATGACCGCTTTTCTCACATACACTGGTAATGAAGCACCCACAAGAGTATTTTTCAGGGTGTTTCATATACTGGAAATGACAGCTTTAATTCTTCACCAATACACTGGTAATGAAGCAGCACAGAGTATTTCAGGGTGTATTGTTTTTTAATAAAATTAAGAACTGAGTTAAAAGCTTTTTATCACATACAGTGGTAATAAAGCAGCGCAGAGTATTTCAGGGTGTTACGGATCATGCTGGTGTGAGAGCTTTTATCACATGTAGTGGTAATAACGGTGTTTCTGCCCCTGTTTGCGATCATCTGCCCCCTGTAATCCTGCTATTAACCTCTTCACTGTCTGTTTTTTAGCAACTCATCCGAGAGATGCAGCAGATGGCGAGCCGACCCTTTGCTTCTGTCAACGTGGCCCTGGAAACAGACGAGGAGCCGCCCGATTTGATCGGTGGGAGCGTGAAGGTGAGGATGAGGCTGATCATGGTGATCGGTCAGATCTAACAACAAGACCCCGCCTTTAGAAATTCAAGATGAAAGGGGTCCTCCAGCCTTATACAATGTATGAGGGTCTGCAACTTCCTAATACACTTAGGGCCTTATGTATGAAAACGGTCCTACAGTAAGACTTTTTTATGTTTCCATTAAAACCCAAATCAGAGTCTCATAGAGCCAATCAACCAACAGCAACCAATCGAGCCCAAACGGCCAATGGGATCCACCAGCCCATATCGGAGTCCCACACCCAATCGAGCCCACAGCCCAATCGAGGCCCATACGCCAATCGAGCCCAACGGCCAATCGTAGCCCACAGCACCAATCGGAGCCCACAGCACCAATCAGGCCAAGCGGCCAATCGAGCCCACAGCGCCAATGGGAGCCCAAGCGCCAATCGGAGCCATAGCCGACCCAATCGGAGCTCATACCCCGACCAATCGAAAGCCAAAAGCGACCAATCGGAGCCCAAGCCAATCGAACCCAGTTTTTCATTATATATAGTGCTCTGAAACATAAAAGCTGAGCTCTGATTAGTTGCTATGAGCTTAAATTAGTTGCTATAGCTCTGATTTTTTTGGCTATCATGGCTCTGTTGGTTGCGGGGGGGCTCTTTTTGGTCTATGGTCTGGTTGGTGCTATGGCTCGGGTTTGGGTTTGCTAGGGGCCCTGATTGGGTTGCCATGGGCCCTGATCGGTTGCTATGGGCAACAAAGACAGTCTTACTGCTAGACAGTTTTCATACATATCCTCTCCATATTCAGGATTTCTGCTTCCGGTCACTGAATAGAAACAAAGTTTTCCACCTGCAGTTCACTGGAGCAGTACATCGGCACAAACCCCTCTCCTCTGCTGATAGATTGTTAGTGTATACGGCACTGGATACAACTGTAACCCGTCCCAGGCTCTGTTCACGTTTCTGGTGTGTTACTATTCACTGACAGCAAGCAATATTTCGACTGTTACAAGTAGTAAAAGCACAATTTTTATCAGCGGGAGTCCAAGGGGTGTGCCCTTCTGCCAGGCATAGTTGTCTTGCTTGTTCAGGGCTACAAAAACATGGCTGCATTTATTTTTATAAAACAGCGCCAGCTCCTAGTCCTGTGCACACACCGCCAGCTCCTAGTCCTGTGCACCACACCGACAGCTCTAGTCCCTGTGCACACACCGCCAGCTCCTGTTCCTGTGCTCACACCGCCAGCTCCTGGTCCTGTGCACACACCGCCAGCTCCTAGTCCTGTGCAACACAAAACAACCCCCGCCAGCTCCTAGTCCTGGGCACTCACCCGACAGCCCTAGTCTGTAGCGCACTAACCGCCACTCTCTATCCTTGCACACAACCCGCCACACCTATGTCCTGTGCACACACCCGCCAGCTCCTAACCTGTTGCGCACACCGCTCAGCTTCCTAGTCCTCTGTCACACACCGCCAGCTCCTGGTCCTGTGCACACACCCCAGCTCTAGGTCCCTGTGCAACACACCGCCAGCTCCTGGTCCTGTGCGCACACCGCCAGCTCCTGGTCCTGTGCACACACCGCCAGCACCTAGTCCTGTTCAACACAATCCTGCCAGCATCCTGTCCTGTTGAACACACGCCAGCTCCTGGTCCTGTTCACACACCGCCATCTCCTAAGTCCTGTGCACTCACCGCCAGCATCCTAGTCACTGTGCACACACGCCCGCTCCTAGTCCTGTGCGCACACCCGCCAGCTCCCTAGTCTTTGCACACACCGCCAGCTCCTATCCTGTGCACACATACCCGCCAGCCTCCAGTCCTGTGCGCACACCGCCAGCTCCTAGTCCTGTGCACACACCGCCAGCTCCTAGTCCTGTGCACACACCGCCAGCTCCTAGTCCTGTGCACACACCGCCAGCTCCTAGTCTGTGCACACAACCGCCCACTCCTATTCCCTGTTCGCAGCTCCTATTCCTGTGCCGCACACCGCCGCTTCCTAGTCCTGTGCGCACACCGCCAGCTCCTAGTCCCTGGCACACACCGCCTGCTCCTAGTCCGTGCACAACCGCCTCTCCTAGTCCTGTGCACACACCGCCGTCTCCTGGTCCCTGTCGCACAAGCATAGCAACCGCCGTCTCCAGGCCATTGCACATCATACTCCCCCGCCAGCTCCTGGTCCTGTGCACACACCGCCAGCTCCTAGTCCTGTGCGCACACACCGCCAGCCCTAGTCCGTGGTGACACTATGTTTTGTTCCTGCCAGCGTCCTAAGTCCTGTGCTATCACAACCGCCAGCATCCTATTCCTGATGGCACTAGGGACCACGCTCCAGCGATCACCACGTGCCTGTGCGCGGACATAATCATTATCGCCAGCTGCTCCGGAGTCCCATGCGCACTGTTTTGGATGTCATAATCCGCCAAGCTCCTAGTCCCTGTGCTCCGTAGATACCGCCAGTCTCTAGTCCTGTGCGCACTTGACACTACGGCCTAGCTCCCTAGTCCTGTGCAGCATGGGCAACAGCGCTCGCCAGCTTCCTAGTCCTGTGCGCACGTTATTTCCGTTCTAGAGCTTTGTTCGGTCCAGGCTTCCATGGTCCTGTGACGCGGGGAGCCTCCTGAGTCCTGTGCACTGACTAGCGGTTGTTTAACGGATTGAGAACCGGCAGGCTCCTAGTCCTTTGCAACACAGACCCCGCCGGCTCCTGGTCCTGTTCACACACCGCCATCTTCCTTGTCCTGTGTGCAGCTCCTGGTGTCCTGTGCAACACACATACACACGCCATCTCCTAGTCCAAGTGCACACACCGCCAGCACCTGGTCCTGTGGCACACACCATCCGCCATCTCCTAGTCCTGTGCGCACAAGCGCCAGCCTCCTAGTCCTGTGCACACACGCCAGCTCCGGTCCTGTGCGCATCACCGCCAGCTCCCTTCCTTTTCACATCTCCTAGTCCTGTGCACAGCTCCTAGTCCTGTGCACACACACAACACCGCCAGCTCCTAGACCTGAGCGCACCACACCACCCCGCCTGCTCCTATTCCTGTGCCACACCGCTCAGCGTCCTAGTCCTGTGCGCACTACCGCCAGCTCCTAGACCTTGCACACAATCCACATAACCGCCGGCTCTCCTGGTGCCTGTGCACATCTCCTAGTCCTGTGCCACACACCGCCAGCTCCTTCCTGTAGCAAACACTCGCCCGCCCAGCATTCAAGTCCTGTGCGCACACCGCCAGCTCCTAGTCCTGTGCACACACCGCCAGCTCCTAGTCCTGTGCACACGCCGCCAGTCTCCTGGTTCCTGTGCCACACCCGCCCAGCTCCTGGTCCTGTGGCGCACACTTACCGCCGGCTCCTAGTCCCTGTCACAACACCGCCAGCATCCTAGTCCTGTGCACACATGTAAACCACATACCGCCAGCTCCTTGGCCAGTGCGCACACCGCCAGCTCCTGTCCTGTGCTCACACCGCATCATACCTAGTCCTGTGCACACAACCGCCACACCTGTCCTGTTCGCACACCCCCCGTTCTCCAAGTCCGGCATGGCACACGAACCCAGCCGGCTCCTAGTCCTGTGCGCACACCGCCGCTCCTGGTCCCTGTGACCACACCGCCAGCTCCTGGTCCTGAGGCCACACCGCCACTCCTTCCTGTGCGCACACACCGCCAGGCTTCCCTGGCCCTGTGCGCACACCGCCGCGCCAGCATCCTGTCCTGTGCGCACACCGCCAGCTCCTAGTCCCCCGGCCCACCCAAATGCCGGGCCGCCCCCTGTCCTGGGCGCACAAACCCCGCCCCCCCAGCTCCTGGGGCCTTGCCACACCGCCCCCCTGTCCCCGTGCGCCCCCCGGCCACTCCCCCAGCCTGTGCACAAACACCCGCCAGCTCCTATTCCTGGCCACACCGCCGTCCCCTTCCGTGCCCCCACCCGCCGCTCCTAGTCCTGTGCCACACCGCCAGCCCGTCCGTGCGCACACCGCCAGCTCCTATCCCCCCCCCCCCCTTCCTGTGCCACAACCCCCCCCCCCCCCCTGGTCCGTGCCCACCGCCGCTCCTGGCCGTGCCACACCGCCAGCTCCAGTTCCTTTTGCGCACCCCCGTCCTGTCCCCCGTGCGCACACCGCCCCCAGTTTGGAAAGCCAGCTCCTTCCTGTGGCCCCCCGCCCCCTGTCCTGGCCACACCGCCAGCTCCTGTCCCCCTGGCAAAGCTCCCCAGTCCTGTCCCCCCCCACCCTGTGTGCGCACACCCCCCCAAACCCTGGGCCCCCCGGCCACACCGCCACCCTCCCCAGTCCTGGCCCAAACCCCCAGCTCCTGTCCTGTGCACACCCCCCCTTCCCCGTGCACAACCCCCCCGCCTTAAACCCCCCCGGGCCCCCTCCTATCCCCCCTTTTGGCCCCCCAACTCCTGGTCCTTCCACACCGCCGCTCCCCTTTCCTGTGCCAAAACCCCACTCCTATCCGGGGCGCACCCCCCACTCCGGCCACCCATCCCGGCGACCCCCCTCCTGTCCTTTGCACACACCGCCCACTCCCGGTCCTGTGCACACACCGCCAGCTCCTAGTCCTGTGTGCAGCTCCTAGTCCTGTGCACACACCGCCAGCTCCTAGTCCTGTGTGCAGCTCCTAGTCCTGTGCACACACCGCCAGCTCCTAGTCCTGTGCGCACACCGCCAGCTACCCTAGTCCCTGTGCGCTACACCGCCAGCTCCTAGTCCTGAGCACCACACCGCCACTCCTAACCTGTGCACACACCGCACTCCTAGTCCTTTGCTCAGCTCCTAGTCCAGTGCACACACCGCCCAGCTCCTAGTCCTGTGTGCAGCTCCTAGTCCTGAGCACACACCGCCAGCTCCTAGTCCTGTGCACACACCGCCAGCTCCTGGTCCTGTGCGCACACCGCCAGCTCCTGGTCCTGTGCGCACACCGCCAGCTCCTGGTCCTGTGCACACACCGCCAGCTCCTAGTCCTGTGCACACACCGCCAGCTCCTGGTCCTGTGCGCACACCGCCAGCTCCTAGTCCTGTGTGCAGCTCCTGGTCCTGTGCACACACCGCCAGCTCCGGGTCCTGTGCGCAGCTCCTAGTCCTGTGCACACACCGCCAGCTCCTATCCTGTGCGCACACCGCCAGCTCTCTAGACCTGTGGCGCACACCTGCCAGCTCCTAGTCCTTGCCGCACCCGACAGCTCCTGTCCCTGTGCACACACCGCCAGCTCCTAGTCCTGTGCGCACACCGCCTGCTCCTAGTCCCGTGCGCACTCCGCCAGCTCCTAGTCCTGTGCGCACCACCGCCAACGCCTAGCCTGTGCCACACCGCCAGCTCCCTAGGTCCTGTGCGCACACCGCCAGCTCCTAGTCCTGTGCACACACCGCCCGCTCCTCGTCCTGTGCGCACACCGCCAGCTCCTGGTCCTGTGCACACACCGCCAGCTCCTAGTCCTGTGTGCAGCTCCTAGTCCTGTGCACACACCGCCAGCTCCTAGTCCTGTGCGCACACCGCCAGCTCCTAGTCCTGTGCACACACCGCCAGCTCCTAGTCCTGTGCACACACCGCCAGCTCCTAGTCCTGTGCGCACACCGCCAGCTCCTGGTCCTGTGCGCACACCCCAGCACCTAGGTCATGTGCACACCCGCAGCTCCTGGTCCTGTGCTCGACCCAAACCACCCACACCGTCCCCACCCCCCACCTCCCAGCCCCCAGACGGTGCGGCGACACACAACTACATACACACATACACACCCACCAGACACCACCAACAACCCCACGTGAGATCAGCGTAGCCAATACCAGAACACTCAACCACACACACCGCACCCCCCACCTCGCACATCTATCCACAAAAAAGAGCTGAGCTCTACCGTACGCATGAGAAGGGTATAGGTTGTTGCGGGGGGGGTGGGGGGCGGGGGAGCGAAAAACAGACATCTATCTCTACGCCAGCCCGTTAGGAATGTGATATGTAAGGGAATGATAAGGGAAGGGCGCCCTCACGATGCAGCGGATAGGATGATTAAAGGGTAGATATAAGTGGAAATTCGTGAGGCGACACACACACACAATTAAGAATGTAAAGGGGAGGATATAAGAAAAATCACGACTACCACAGTACCACAAACCCCATCACGATATCGCACAAGTGCGACGAGCTAGTCAACAAAACCAAAACTATATCTCTCTCTACCATCTACCGACTCACACACAGATAACGTCCCTCTAAGACTACTATGCGACCCCACATTTAAAAATCACGAGCGCGCGCAACACAGGTGGAGCGGACATCATAGCCAATTTATACGCTAACTATAGAAGTGGAAAAGGGAGATATAAGGAAGAGAAGGGGGACAACACACAATAAGATAAAAAAAATGTAGGGGGGACAAATAGAAATAACAGCATGTGCGCGTAAAAAATAGGGAGATATAGGAGAGCGAGAGAAAGGCAGATCTACACACTACCAAGCTAAGACTAAAAAATACACCTAAACTAAAACTCAAACACCATAAAGTGGAATGGATATATAAGAATAGAATTGTAAGGGAGATATAAGAATAGAAGGGGAAAGGAGATATAAGAATTGAGAATGAAGGGGAATATAAAAAGAATGGAAGTGTGAAAGGAATATAAAAATAGAATGAAGTGAATATAAGAATGAGAAGTGAAGGAATATAAGGGAATAGAAGGAATTGAATATAAGAATGAGAAGTAAAGGGAGATATAAGAAGATGAAGTGGAATGGTGAGATATAAAATATAATTGGAATGATATATAAGAATAAAAGTGGAATGGTGAAAAATACGAAGAGAATTGTAAGGGATATAATAAAAAGAAGATAAGAGTAATGTGAGATAAAAGAAAGGAGAATGGAATGTTATATATAAAACGGATACTTGGAAGTGGAGATAAACGACTGATAATATAATGGAACATAAGACAGAGACATTGTAAGTAGATAAAAGCAAAACAATCTAACCATTCCTCTCTAGAATTGAGATAAAAGAAAGCTGGACATGGGAGAAAAAAGAAAGATAAGGACCGTGAGCAAACGCCAGCTCCTGGTCCTGTGCTCACACCGCCAGCTCCTCGTCCTGTGCTCACTCCGCCAGCTCCAGGTCCTGTGCGCACACCGCCAGCTCCTAGTCCTGTGCGCACACCGCCAGCTCCTAGTCCTGTGCGCACACCGCCAGCTCCTAAGTCCCTGTGCGCACAGTTCGTAACGCCCGCCCAGCTCCTGTCCTTGCCACGCCGCCGCTCCGGTCCGTCACACACCGCCACCCTGTCCCCGTTGGCACCCCCCCCTTTCCACCCGCCGTC